>CAOJCR012712125.1:0-10443 GCA_948330485.1 Euphorbia neoarborescens | reverse complement strand
TTAATCGAAATGTCATTCATCTTCCCACTTGGAATTAAGGATATAAAAGGGCCAATTTCTTAAAATCAAAATGTCCTTCAATTCCCTTTAGGTTGTCTCGATTCCTCGAGACCGTAGTAATAGACCTTGAGCTTCAGAAATTCAATTCAATTGAGCTATCCAGACAACAGAAAAGTATTTCTGCTTTGCGAATAACTAGTATGTGCATTAGGATTTGTATGGTATTGAAGAAATGCTACCTGACCTGTGATTCTATAAGGATTGACACGATTCTTGTTGTGTCGTATTAAGACTTGAAGGATTGATACTACTACATTTTGCACTTGGCTAGTTAAATAAAAGGTAAAGTTTAAAAAAGTGTCTTGTGGTTTGACCTTTTATCAAAAGGAGAATTATGAAATTTTTTTGTATCAAACAAGTGTCTGTGGTTTTGCTCCATTATCAAAAAAATTACTGTCTTATTTTTTTTATAAAATAGTTGTCTATGGGATTCTTAACACTTATTGTATATACGAAATGAAAAAGAAAAAAAACATAGATACCCATTTGATCACAGACTTAATTTTTATAACAGTGTTATAAAAAATTCATTTTTTTTGAAAATAAAGAAAAACTACAGACACCTATTTGATATAAAAAGTTTCACAGTCCTCCTTTTGATAAAAGGTCAAATCACAGAGTACTTTTTTAAATTTTACCCTTAAATAAAATCCTTAAAGCTCTTTTAGCTATAGTCTTGTTTGTTAGAGAGTTCCTATTTTGTCTTTTAGTGATGTAAGAGACATACTTAGTGAGCACATACATTTGTGTACTGATTGTATTATTTTGCTATACAATTCTAAAATGAAAACCCATGTATTGTTTTGCTTCTATGTTATGTCACAGATTTAATGTAATTCTATTCTACTACAAATTATATCAGTAATCTTGTGGGTCATCTTGGCCACTTCTCTCTTTCTACTGCTTCCAGTGCCACTTCTTTTGCTTCTGTCATCGGCTTTAGCTTATTGGTACGTACTTTTTCTTTTTTCTTTTTCAAGTGATATACTTTTTCTATCATTAAATTACTAATAAATTAAATCAGCTCCATTAGTTGTTGTATCATTCATATGCAGACATCCTGTTTTGTTCAATTAAATTTGATATATGCTTTTGCTTTAATTCGTTGACCATTCGTCATCGGATATGCTTTTTCAATACGCTACCCTGAAATTGGCTAAGAGCTCAAGCCCCATTAGACGAAAAGCAATGATCGGTTTTGCATAAATTTATACATTACTCCTAAACCAACGTCTAGGACTAATCATCTAGATCATTTGATTATTAGCTAAGCAATGATCAGACCAATATTTTCTCATTCTGTTTGTTACTTTTCTTATATTGACATGAGTTACATTTGATAATTAGCTAAGCATAGCAGCAGAGTAATGAAACAAAAAGAAATTAAAATTAATACTCACCTTAAATGGATCATTTTTGCTTTAATTCCTATTTACAAAATATTAATTTCCTTTGAACTCTCAGTCTATTGGTTTTGGTGAATAATGGATTGAAGAAATAGAATGTGGATCTACAATAGACGCATGTCCGATGGGCTCCTTAACCATGCATATGTTAATGGAGTTGATGAGTTTGTCCTTTATGCATTGTCTAAGCCTCAACTTAAGAATGGCAAACAAATTTGTTGTCCTTGTTCAAGGTATACAAATAGATGTTTCCATAATGTGAATGATGTGAAGTTGCACCTCTATAAATATGGTTTTGTTGCTAACTATTTTGAATGGATTCATCACAAGGAACTTTGGGTTAGCAGTTCTTCTAGAGAAATTCAGGATCATGCTGAAGATAACAATGACCGATTCTCTACACCAAGTAGTCCATTATGGTAGATGATCTATGATGCTATTGGTCCTGAATTTCATACTGAAGCTATTGAATAAGATCCTAATCATGATTCGAAGAAATTCTTTGAAATGCTTAAAAATTTGGATGAAGAATTGTGGCCCGGGTGCGAGAATTATTCAATCTTATCGATGATGACCCATTTACTGAATATCAAGTCTGAATTCCATGTCTCTAAAAGGTGCTTTGATTCATTTGTTGAAGCATTTTATGAAGGGTTGCTTATAGATAACAAATTGGCTCGTAATGTGCACGAGACAAAAAAAATTGGTAAAAGTTCTTGGTTTGCCTGTTGAAAAGATCGATTGTTGTCTACAAGGTTGCATGTTGTTTTGGCGAGATGATGTTAACTTGAAAAGTTGCAAGTTATGTGGGCAATCAAGATACAAAACAAGATATGGCTCAAGAAAGCATGTGTGGAACATATTTTAAATTGCAATCATTCAAACGTGCAACAGAGGTCTTTTTGAAGCTATTTTTCATATGAAAGTAAGAACCAACACATCATAAAGTAAAGCAATGTAAAACTTGTTGAAACATTTCATAAATAATATGACATTCATTACAAAAAGTTTAAGCTAAAGCCAGTCCTCTCTTTGTGAGTAAGCAAACTTCTAATTTCTTTAAGTCAAATTACATATTATTTTTCAAGCTCGGAAATACAAAAATTATTACAAAGCTTTTCTTAAAGTAAATTATTAGCACACCACTCCCTTATATTTAGGGGGCATACTGATGTGTATTCACTCTATTCAGCAAAAGAAATTATGGTTGGGATTTGTTGCCAGTGACTGCACTATCCACATAGTCTTGAAGGTTATTTAAAAGTATGAATTGTAAGACCCAAGAGCTAGATACCCTGGTAAAATTTTTTACCGGGCATCCACGATCCTCCACCATGGGCAGGTCCTGTGAGCACCAAGGCCTTAAGGGTATATGGGTTGAGGAACAATAATGAAATATAATTCCTACTGGTAGAAATTTTATTGTTATACGGGTAAAATTCTCGAGAAAAGGTATATGTTTTAGATCTTGAGGGTACAGGGATCCTAGGGTTCAATTTTCAAGTTAATCGGAGCTTTCTACAGATTTTTAAGAAAATTACGCTTTTGGTCCCTATAAATAAAAAAGGTAAATTCGGAGGCTAAAACGACATTTTTTTACTAAAACAACCTTATTTCAATAGCTAGAAGATACAAATTTTTGCTTTCAAAATCGTTTCGGAGTGAAAACTATTTTTCCAAAATTGGGCAATCGGATCAAAAATCGATTGTCGAAAATTTTTTTCGACGACCAATTAACCAATCAGATGAGTCATCAGGCTGGCAGATACATGCCCCCTAGGCAGACACATGTCTGCCATCTATCAACAACACCCCCCTAGTCGGCGGTTGTCTGAAAACCGTCTAAACAAGCCACCGGCTAGTGAGGGGCAATTTTGTAATTTCTGGTAGGGGCATCAACTTCATTTCACCCTCTCATATATTTACACAACCCCTTTAACACATTTCTAGTCCTTAAGCTCATTTTGGCAAGTTCAAACAGAATTTTAGTGAGAGAGAAATCGATTTTAAGCATTTTAGTAAATTTTGGTTTTTTATGGCCACTAGTAATCGGTTGGCGAAAAATGACGATTTTGCCCTTTTGATCCGTTTTTACTGTTTTTTAGATTTATGTAATTCTGAATAGTTTACTCTTTTGCTATATTATTACCTTATAAATGCATGTTCTAATATAGAAAATCAAGCCTCGAAGCCAGGTAGGACCGTTATGACCCCCAACAACTGAAAATACATTTTTTCATAAAACCGTATTTTTCTGAAAATCGGCCCACTTTTGCATATATATTATTAAAATGAGCCAAATGTTTTATTTTAACATATTTATTAATTTTTATGCTTTATTTATCAATAAAATGCTTTATTTAATTTAAAATATTTTATTATATTTACGTGAATTTTATGTGTGTGTATATTTTTCCTGTACTAACTTTGTTTTGCAGAATAGATGTAGATTAGGTTAGATGTAAACCTAGCTTTAGAATTTTTGGATTAATCGTGTATATTAGGCGATTATACTCTAATCCCATTTTATAAATATATGCCCTATGATAGATTATTCGATTGGGTTGTATATTTTATGTTTCCAAATTTATTTACTGCTTTATATATTATTTTTATACTGCATTATGTTAGCATTTTAGTTTACATTTAATTAAAAAAAATCAATCTTAGGTTTAATATTTTGGCATTAGTTTCATAAATATTTTGAGCGGGAAGAAATAAGCGAGTTTTTCAGACCTGAATTTCTGGATTAAGGTGCAGTGATTCGACATTCGTTTCGTCTGTACCTACAATTTTCGGTAGAGTTGAACCAAGTGCAACTCTTGTCAACTTAAGTGGTGGCATTCGACTCCGTTTGTTTTTCTCGCTTCATTTTCCAAAAACCAATTTTATTTTCAAAATCCAAACTTAATTTTTATTTTTTAAGATTTTCCCTTAAAGGATCGTCTGCTCACAATGTCGACTTCGTTAAGGATTCGTTTTTGTTTTTTAAAATAAAAAAATTGACAAATGCTAAAAATTCTTGCTCAAAATACTTTACAAAATGCCATTTGCATTATTGCATTGCAGTAGACACTTTTTGCACACACCATACTAAGTCCTCCAAACCTTTAGCCTCGGTGATTCCAAGAAGTGTTGCTTATGTACACAATTTGCACATAAGGACGCCTATTGGGATATCTACCCATAACCTTGTATGCCCCCCTTCGATGAACTCTTGGATGGTGAGAAGTGAAGAGCATATTTTGCTATAGGACCCATTATGCCAACCTAAGACCTATTGACTGATACTAAATATAGTCAAATTTAGAAACTTTTCTTAGGAATTTCAAAACATAACTGCATTAATTTGATGAGTGTCACCTTTTATTATTCTTTATTAACAATAAAAAAGAGCCTATACCTACGAAAGAGACTTTTATACCATGTGAAGTTATGAGGCCGAAAGGGAGTGCATTCTATGTGCCATTTGCTCTTCTTGCAGGAATTTGCATTTTATATTTCATTTCATATCCATTGACATTTATTGAGTATTCGAACTGCATAAACCGTTTTATTTTCCTAATATACAAAAATGCTAAAATTCTGTAATCTCCCATTTTCTCTAAAAATTCGTATAAATGCTAAAACCCCGTAATCACTCGTTTTATTCAAAAATTGCAAAAATGCTCCAATCGCGTAATCATCCAATTTTTCAAAATTTCACAAAATGTTTTATCATATAATCAGCCAATTTTCTCAAATTTTCATAAAAATGTTTTATCACATAGACACTTGACTTTTCAAAAATTTGTGAAAAATGCACTAATCGCATGATCACAAAATTTTCACATTTTAAAATATGCGAAAGCACTCTAAAGTGTTATTCGTAAGATTTTAAACCTGCGAATACACTCTAAAGTATAATAGTAAGATTTTCAAAATTCACAAAAGCACTCCAAAGTATAATCGTAACTTGTGAATACACTTCAATGTGTAATCCCAAGATCTTCAGATTTTCAAACCTGTGTCTACATGGACCATGTAGTCACAAGATTTCCAAATCCCCATTTTTTAATTACACTAATGGTGTAATTATTTTCAAATTTGAAGTGTTGTATTTGTGCCGACTGTAATTAATAAGCATATGAACATTATTTAAATTTGGGCATGAAAATTTGACATATATTCGAAATTACATTTTATGTTCAAGTTTAGTGTAAACTTACATTTGTCTTCATTTTTTTAAAAAGGTTTCATGGAGGATTTCGCAATAAAAGTTCGAATATTTCGCAAAACATCTATGATTCAAAGTGGGATATGTTAAAGACCATCTGACTAAGAGACGCCAAGTTAAGTTTTGATATTCAGCTTCTTCCAAATTTCTTAAAAGCTTGTATTACATTGTGGGATCCCATAAATCACGTATTTCGGTTTGGCGATATGGAGTTATGTCCAATATTTGAGGAGTTTGGTGTGATACTGAATTTTCCTCATTCTCAGAATGCCGATCATCATTCAAAAATTTGTGCATGGTCAGATGGAGAATATGACCAAAGAGTTTCTAATTCTAAAAGGAGATTTACAAATATTTCTTTCATGTATCCGACAAGTGTTTTCCACCATGGATATTAATTTGTCATCAATCCTAAATTGATGTTCCTTTACCTTACCTGCCCACCCTAGCCGTTTGTATATGGTAAGTATGATTATTACCCAACAATTGGTAGGTTTACTGTATGATACCTGTACCTATAGATTGACTTCAGTTATTGATGCGTGTAGCAATAGTGTGAAAACTAATTCTCAAATCATTCAATTAAAGGAAGTGTATGTTGTCGTTGTCAAGTAATAAAAATATAGTCTTTAAGTCGAGGTATCAATCCCACAAAAAAATACCCTACAACCACCAAACTACTAGAATTCCTAGCGTGTATAAACGTAACAATAAAGTGATGTATGAAAATTAAATTAAACCTAATTACCTAATGATCCACCTCCAATTCTTGGTTATGAAGATTTCAATTTAATCAATTAAGGCGGTTTACCCATTCTATGATTAAAAATGAGGATGATTCTACAAAATCAAATAAGCTATTGAAATTGAGTTAATAATTAAACCCTAATTATACTCATTAAGTTCATTAAGTGATGTGAATTAACATATCTAGATTTTATATGCTACCTAGCCAATTTCCCTTGTTTAGAGGCGTTCTAGATAGAGAATCGAAAATAAGAGTCTGTATATTCTACAGAATTGTCAGGTCTAATGGTTTCTTAGGATTTAATCCAAGTAAAGCTACGAATATGAACTCAGTAAATTAAGAACCTTATGAGACTAATCTAATAACAGAATAAATCATAAATAGAGAATTAACAATGAATATTCAAAAACACTAAACTTAACCAATATAATAGATATGGAAAGATTTAATGCATACAACCAGTAGAAATCAGAGTGCAGACTCACAACTAGTTAATCAATTACAAAGAATAAGAAAGTAAACTTATTCCCTTTCATTGATAACTAGATTATGGCAGTATGAAATTATTGAAGGGGAACCTCTATAGAAAGATAATCAAAAGATTTCAATCGCAGAAGGGAAAGATTTGTCGTATGATTAACAAACAATCCTTGATTGAAAATAAAGAAATCAAATATAACTTATCAAGAACGGAAAAGAAGAATGATCTCTAAATCTCTTAAAAGCAAAGGTGAGAAAATAATTCAAAGATGACCTAAAAGAGGTATAATATATCCTATTTATATGTTTAGGTCATAACTACAATGTAGGGAGTCAAACGGGGGTAAAATCGGGTCAAAATAGAAGAATTAGAGTTTAAATATAGGTTGCTCATCTAGCTACTTGGCGAGTAAAAGCTACTAGAAATTGTCTCTTGTACTAGCTGGGTTTGCTCGTCAAGTAAAACCTGCGCACCCTTGATTGTTTTGGCCATAACAGCTTCGCATATTGTCCAAATGAGGTGCTTCAAGATGTGTTGAAAAACTAAGAGAAGGATCTAAAACGTCTATTTGTTATGCAACTCCCAATTTGGACTATATATGCAATAAAATCTGTCTTGAAGCTGCTGGACACTTTGAGTATTCATAAATTCCTATGCTACTTGTATGTCATACTTCCCAACCTTCATTTCTGCACAAGCTACACACAACCACATCAAAGCACCAAGGTACTTAGCCTCAAAAGACCTTGGACCATGGAGATTGTAGAAATCAACAAGATTAAACCTAAAACTACCAAAATAATCAGAAAACTATACAACAATAAAAATTGAAAGAAAACCGAAAAACATACACAAACATAAAATGAAATACACAAATAACTCTAAAACAATACCACTTGATTCAATATCATACCTAAAAGATAAGTTCAAAACTGACCTTATCAGTTATCCCTTAGTTAGCCCAAGGGGCATCCCCTTTTTTAGCCCAAGATAAGTTCAAAACAGGAAATGAATAAGCTTTATTTTGGCCGAAACCATCATTGGCCCCTAAACAAAAATTCGAAAATAGATAACATTTATATAGGTACACATTTGGCCTTGTTACAAGTAAGGCTTTTGGAAAAATTGTCTCTTATTTTGCCTCCTACATGCCATTTTTCCAAATATAAGCCTTCCCACTCTCGAAGAAGACCTTTTACCATCAAAGGAACACAATTCAAGGGAATAGAGGAATGACTGCATATTTTGACAGACTATTCCGAACTAGTTATTCAATGGATATGCCCACGGTGGAAAATCATTGAAATTCGGTAAATATGTGGGCTAAAGATATTCAACTGTTAGGCATCACAAGAGTTACATTTTACACTCCATCTAGACTATGCAGACAGTATGGGTTCCCACAAAGGCTACCAACCATGATTGTGTCCTTCGAAGATGCTGAATATACAATGGCTTGACCTTCAGCTATGGAGAAAAGGTGGACCAAGAATCTGCATTTTGAAAAATTTTGTAATAATCAATGTGTTGTAAATCCGGATAATTTGTATGTAACCTAGCTTAGAGGAATCAAAGATCTGCCTTCCCGCACAGACTTGTCTAGATTTACTCAAAGGTTATTGGAGCCAAAAATAATGTAATAAATTGTTCTTTCTTATATTGTAAGATATTTTATTTAAATTGAAATATAAAAAAATTTCCAATCTTTTAAATGTGTTTGTTCTCTTCTACAAACGAGAAAATTTCTACCCAAATTTAATTGCATTAATTTTCACACACACACACACACACACACACACATATATATATATAATGAATAAAATTATTTTATTACATAGTGTTGTGTCAACTGAGTTGTAACTCTTGGATATATAATATAATTATGATTGACGGCTTTAACATTTCATAAAAATTTCAATAAATCGATAATTCTATCATATATACTCAATTAATTAATTAATTAATTGAATGAGATAATTTTGTAGACAATGACCAAACAACATTCATTTAAGATCACCTAATTTCATCACAATACATGTGTAGTAACTGTAAAATTCCAACCACTTTGTAGCAAGTTTAATCCTTGTAGAAATATAGATTCATAAGAAAACAATTCATTAAAAAGACAAGATTAAATATGAAATAGAAAAATAGAACAAGAGAGAAATGCTGAAGAAAGTCATGCTAACATTATTATTATTAAAATTGAAAAAGAAAAGCATTTTTGATTTATAGTGAACAAAAATGAATTTGTATAAATAATTGACATAGAGAGAAAATACATTTTGTTGAAAGCAAAATGGAAATGGGATTATAGGCTTACCTTTGAGAGGAAAAGAAAGTAATTTGCATATCTACATTTCTGGTTTGAGCTTTATATATGTGATTTCTTCTTTAAATAACTGATGCAGGTTTGTCCTCCTGTTCTCTTATTTTTGTTTTCTCACTTTCCGTTGTTTTCTTCATTTCTATCTCTAGCTGCTTGCAATTTTCTTCATGTGATTTGTTGAAAACTCTCACAAAATTTAACAGTGTTGAAACAACTGCAATTTTTTTTCATTATTGTAAGAAAACATAATCATTTGTTGGCATGCTGTTAATGTGAGTGGTCAAAATGAAACCAGCAAAGACAGTGAAATAAGATGATAAAGGAACTCTTTCAAGTAGTTAAATACCTTGTTCAAATGGACAACGTGCTGGATCTTCTCCAAAATAAAGAATCAATGCATCCACTTTCCTACCCTGTAATAACATTAATGTCCAGTAAGATTTTACAAAGTACATTTTAAAATCAGATAGCAATTAGGAGATATAAATATTAGGAGATATAAATATTTAATGTACCACTCCAGAGTATAAAGAAGCCAAAGATCTCACTTCAGCTTCAGCAAAACGAAGGAACTCCTTCAAAATCTGAAACATTTGAAGATGCATTGCATGAGAGAAACAAATCAATTTTTAAGACTCAAACTCAAATAAGACATTTCAAGAATAAGTCCCTTCAACTAAGTTTTATGCTACTCTCAACTTTTATACAAACCGAACAAACATCTTACTACAAGTATATCCGCTTTACAAAACAAGAAAATGACAACTGACATGTTTGACATCTCATTGGCTTGAGACAAACTATCAAATAATAAAGTTACACACCTTGCAAAAATTTTCCGATATTGGACCATCACTTTCAGAAATGGAGAGTTCTTGTACAGTTTTTTCCAATCCTTTGCTAATAGCTTGCATTTCCTCTGCCATAGCTTTTATTTGTATCTATGTAAAAAAGATACATATCAGTCAAAATATACTAGCTCTTCCAATATACATATATATATGAACGAAAGAATTTTGATTATTTTCACTTTGCTATAAGAAATATTGTTGCCATCATGATTATGCTCCATTTTAATAGATCCTCAGTAAACAAGAATAAATTCATAATATTCTCTCGTCTTATAATGAAATTCTTGGGAGAAAAGGTAATTAACCATTTTGGAGTAATTTTAATATTCTTGGGCTTCTTCTGGTTCTTGAT
>CAOJCR012711305.1:0-10477 GCA_948330485.1 Euphorbia neoarborescens | reverse complement strand
AATAAGCTGAGCCTTCTCTGCTTCGAAAGACTGCTTAAGGTCCTCCATTTTAGCATTCAGCTGGGTTAATTCTTGGGATAATTCTTCCTCTCTGAGGGCGGCAGCTTCAGTCACTTGGCTAACCTTCCTTTGTAATTTCTCTTAGGAGGTCTTCAGGCGATCCTCCTACGAGGTCATCTATCTTATTCGCTCGGATAGCTCAGTTGCCATTACTAACGCCTGCAGATTAAAATTGATTAAGTTAACATGTACAATGTCAAAATACAAAAGGTTGTTGCAATGATATACCTAAGAAATAGCTTTAAAGTGCCTGCGAGCCACCTCCTCAGAGCTATGTTGGCTTAGGAAGCTCTTGTCCCCAGGTAGGAGGACATTCACCTTGAGGTACGCCTGTACCTTCGGATGGGTTATCCGTACATCCTCTCCATGCTGGCTTACCTAATAGTCAGCTAAGGAAGGAGGAAAGGCAGAAGGTCCCATTTCCTGATGAACATTAAAGAAATAAAATCAATAGAGTAGAATTGGTGGTCATGATTCAGTAAAGGTGAGAATACTTGGACGGTCAATTGTCTCTTACGAGAAGGAACTGGTACAGGAGGAAAGTCATTCCTGATCTCCATAGGTCCCGAACTCGATTGAACATCCTCCAGAATGTGATTAGGGGTAATTAAAACCCTTGCATCCGGTCAAGGTAAGTTCTTCTTCTTCCTCATGGCTAAACGAAGCAGTGAATAGGGATCAAGGTCAGGACTCATGGCGAATAAAGATAAAAAGAACAAACAAAAAAGGAATTAATACCTGTATCAATTGGAAATCCTGAATCCAAATATTCCCACATTCCTGTTCTATCATCTTTCCAAGAAAATCGCAAGCCGTGAAATGCGGCATGAATGGCTTCAGCATATATCCACTTCTTACGGGGAACTAAACGTAGTATCTTTAGTTGGATGTCTGACTCCTGGGCTGGAGTTCCGTTCCATCTATTTTGGTTAAGTGAGGGTTCCACTCTAGAGGAAAGGGTTTGGCCTCAGGATCGACCCGGATGTAGAAGAAGAATTCCTTCCAACATTTCACGGAGGAGACTCTATTTCGGAAGAAATACCAATGTTCATCCTTGTCGAAAGTGGCAAAGTCTTCATATTCGCGGCGTTGGGGTTTCAAAAGAAGCTTGGCTAGGCTAACGTCTAAATCTAGGTTTAGATTGTGGAATAACCACCATTCAGCTACAAGGTCAGCCCAAGCATTAGGATGTATCTGAGCAGGGCAAAGATCAAAAGTGGATAAGATCTGGGCTAATCTTTCGGATAAGGGATAGTGAAATCCGTTCTCAATTTGCCTTAGATAGATGGTAAAATACCCCTCGGGCGGATGATTTGCACAATCAGATTGATCTGATAATGTTATATGGACTTCCCTCAGCCAGAGATAATGATTTGGACTTTATCCGTGTGTGCTGGATGACTTGTACCTGCTTCGGAAGCAAGACACACATTCCTAGGTACAGGTTTAGATGAAGGCAAACGTCTAGGCATGGTCAATTCTATGAAATGTTGATCTATGAAATGGTGACTTAGAGAAGATAAACTAAGATCAGGGTATATAGTACTTTGATTGGAGGTATTCAACACAAAGTTATCTATTTCCTCATCTAAGCTATCATAGCTAGGTACAGGGCGTATAACATGAAAGATTAGAGAATCAAGATTTCAAATAGGGTTCGCAATCAACAAACCAGAATTTACAACAACTATCAAGCGCGAAATTATGAACCTAATAGTGCAAGAAAATAGTACAAAAGTGAACGAATATTGAAGAAAGAAAGATATTTTGAAATACCTCAAAGGAATAGCGAAGCTTTGCAGAAAGAGAGAGATTTAGTGAGATATTGTCAATCGCAGAAAATGAGATTACAAAGGAGTAAATAAAAATTTGATGAGGTAAAGTTATTTATATAAGAAAGAAAAGAAAATGAATCGACGGTTAGGGTTTAATGATGATGAACGATACAGGTGTCATCAGCTCATTGGAAGACACACGACCCAAGGGTCTGCACAATAAATGCTGTGATAAGAAAAATTTTGAAACATAAGCGGCAATAATGATTTGAATTTGAAAAGATAGGTTGTGAACTGATTCAACCTTGAAAGGTTTCAAAATTTCTAAGGAGGGACTTCTGATGAAAATCAGTAACATTTTTTATAGCCACTGACGTGTCATAGAGGAAATGGCGAGTGATGTCAGTGTGAGGATTTGCCTTTTATAAAAGATCGGATCCTCACATCAAAATTGTACCGCCGATCGAAGAAATTGGATCTCCGGGTGAAAGTACCGAATGACCATACGGGATATTCTGGATGGTCTATTTTGAAAATAAGACCCAAATGGGTTTATTGCTGATGAAGGATGACTCAACAATCACGAAAGTCATTTCAAAAAGGATGTTTCCTGAAAGGGGACGTCCTAGGGATATTTTAGTCTTTCTACAAGAGACAATAATCATTAGCAGGAATTATTCATAACAGAATTCAGTTATTAGATCATCTATATAAATAGAGGTAAAACTCACGTAAGAGGTACGTTTTCCTTCTATTTCCATTTTTGAGTATTTTTCTCTCATTCTTTTTCTAGCTTAAGCATCGGAGGGTCCCCTAAAAAGGACCACCGATGTTCTTCTTTGTCTTTTCAGGCTTCATCTAAGAAGAAAGAGGCTCTCGAGATCACAACAAAGGAACAAAAAAAATAGTATTTCTTCATAAGAAATATCAATATGCAATCCACCCTACAAATTTACAATAATACATATATTTTTTCCATTTCCTCTCATGAATATTATATCTCCCATTTGTTTATTATTATAAGTGAAATTTTTTTTGATTAATTAAGCAACACAAAGTACAGTTACAATTCATTTATAACAAAATGGGATAGGTATGGGGAAGTTCTTCCATGAAAATCAGAAGATCCTTACACTTAGATCCAAATTTTGCCAAATTATCAGCAACACCGTTTGCATTTCTAGGGATATGCTCAAATTTAATATTACGCAGTCCATTGGCAAGCTTTCTAATATCCTCCATAATTAACAGTAAGTTTATCGGCGTTGTCGATCCTTGCTTCAAGCATCTTCCAATAATCGCATTATCTGTTTCTACCTCAAAGCTATCAAAACCACAATCAAGGAAGATTTCCAACCCCATCCGAATAGTCACAGCCTCGGCCACCTCCACAGATCCACATGGATTAAACGGGCGGGCAGCCGATACCATTATCTCTCCTTCTTGATTTCGAACTACAGCTCCTAAACCACATACTTCGCCTTCATCCTTAAAGCTTGCATCTGTGTTAAGCTTATACCATCCTGAGCTTGGTGGTTTCCACCTCTCTTTATCCTTTTTATGCCTCCTGTCCCTAAGTTCAGTTGTTGATGACTCCACCTCCTCTTCTATTATCAATCCATCAGCAATCTGAACCATATATTCTGCCACCCACCCCCGCCGTCCCATGTACCCATTGATTACAATTTTGCCAAATAGCCCAAAAGAAACAAACCACCCTTGCTGTATCTTTCAAAGAGAAATTTTCCTTTATATAATTGAACCATCCCAAGAAATCACCTTTAAATCCCTGCAAAATTTTCTTCTTTGGGAGAGACAAACACTTCCATCCCTTCCTTGCAGCCTCACATGAAAAGATTGCATGTCCTATATCTTCCATTGGATGTCCACATAGTTGACATTCACTGGAATTCATAATTCCTTTAGATTTTAAGGTTGCAAAACATGGCAATATGTTCATACATAGTCTCTACATAAAGTGTTTTATTTTAGGCAGTACAGGGAGCTGCCATATGGACTTCCAAATATTTTCATTGTTGTTTGACGATTCAGTAAGGTCACTTAATTCCTCTCTAAGTGACCGAGCTGCCCAGTATGCGCTTCTTACTATGAATTTTCCATCTTTGGTGAAATACCAAAAGTAAGAGTCGTCCGGAAACCTTCTGCTTAAAGGGATCTTCAGAATAGTTTGTATTTCATATGGGAGAAAGATATTAGCTACTAAAGATTCCTTCCAGCAGCTTTTTTCAAAGTCAATGAGACAATTCACATATCTTTCTGGAGCTCGGTCGTTTTTGCTTAGAGGTTTCAGATTATGCTATCCTTGGAGCCAGTTGTCCTCCCATATTCTGATTGACTTTCCATTCCCTACCCTCCAGCATAGCCCCTTTTCTACCACATTTTTTGCTGGCCATATACTTCTCCACGCATAACTGGGATTTTCCCCTAAATCTGCATTGAGAAAAAATTTATCAGGGAAATATTTAGACTTGAAAATCTTTGTAATTAGTAAGTCAGGATTGGATAGTATTCTCCACCCCTGTTTTGCCACCATAGTTTTATTGAAAGCTTGGATGTTTCGAAACCACAGTCCATGCTTCTTTTTCTGAAAGCCTAGCCGATCTCATGACATATTGTGGCAATGTTTGTGCTACTGACTTAATTAGAATCTCCTTTCCCACTCTTGACAACAGCTTATTCTGCCATCCTTGAATTCTATCCTTAAGTTGGCTTTTAATGAATCTAAGTAAAAATTAGAATATTATAATTCAAATCAAATCAGCTACAACGGTTTATACTATTTTGAAAGATTACATAAAATAATTCTCAACACCCCTCCCATTTTTAAACAAAATAATTTATTTTTATTAAAATCTATAAGAGAAGAAGGCCAATGCAAGTACTATAATCATTAGTACCATATATATGTTCCATTTGACACTTTATATTCAACAAAATAAAAAAAAAATTATCGTAATGGGAAATGTCTCAAAAATTTTAAAGGCAACGTAGAATATTAATTGTAATAATTTGAAGATAACATAAAATCCAAAAAATAAATATAAGCAAAGCTGTAAAGTAATGGAGGGAAAGCAAAATAAGGCAAATGAGACGAAATAATAATAAAAAAAAATTAGGCAAAAATAAAAAAGATATAAACTCGATATAATTAACTTAAATAATAAAAGAAAAACGCAAAGAGACAAACAGTGGCAGAGCAAAGCTAGTCAGTTAGAGAGAAAGAGAGATAAGCGCAGAGAAACAATACAAAGCGTACACATACACTACTCACATGCTCTAGTTTTATAGGGACGAAGAAGAAGAAGAAGAAGCTTTATTCCATCTCTTCTCTTCTTTTCTTTCTTCTTCCTCTGAACCAAAACTGCTCCTCTTTTTCCCTTTTCTTTTTGAATTTTCTTCTACCTCTAAATATGACTCACTTTTTGCCCCCCTTTCTCTCTTATTTATGTTTCATTTGCTGCTTTTTTATGCCCTAATTCTATCCAATTAATGTCTGCGTTCTTTTGTGTTGATCACTGCTTGCATTGCTGAGGTGAGGTTTCATCTTTCTTGTTTCTTCTCTCTTCCTTTTTTTTTTCCTTGTCTTTCTTTTGGTTGGGGAATTATTCAAATTTGGGAAATCGATTCAAATTTGGGAAATGTCATTCTGTCTGGAACAATTTCTTGATAATCGTAATTGGTTGGTTTGTTTTTCTCTTTCTTCCTCCATTTCTCTCTGTCACATTACTCTTTACTGTCACTCTATTGGTTTGGTACCTCAACCCACCGTTGTTGTTAGATCTTCTCATCTTTTGAGTTTTGATGTGTGTAATTGGCGTGGTTTTTACGATTTTGTGTTTGGAAATGTATATGAAATGCGTAACAGAAGATCGATTTCTAGCGATCATGCAAATGTATTTTTTTTTTCTTTTTGATTTGTGTTTTAAGCGGACTAAATTTGCAATGAGATGATAAATGGCTTTCCACGGCGGCTCTATGCATTAAGTAATTGATGTCTAGTGTGTCTGAATTGCTATTTATGGTAATTGGGAAGGTTTGAAGGAACTAGGTACATGGGGAAAGGAAATGTTTCTACACTAAAGAAATCTTTCATGTCTGATGGTTTTATTATGGGGTTTTCTTTTGTGTTTCGGAGAATTCATTATAATCAATCGGCTATACAGGTTAAGAATTTTATTGTTTATCGCATCATTTTGTTTTTTCCAACTTGAATTTTCATCACGTTGTGTTTGTGCGAGACATTAGTACGGTGCAGTATGCGGACCTAACTTGTTCTCGAATGACAACTCGCAGAAAATTAATGTTTTTAGATAGTTTATACTGCTACTTAACAATTTACCCCAAACACTGTCATGAAGTAGATAGGGGTAATGGATTCAAAACTTAGACCTTTCAACAACCAAAAAATGTTTGTAAATTTTTTCTTTCTACAAATAAACAATTTCTCCCTTCTACTGACGTTGGTGATGCCTGGGAATGATGTATTGAGCAAAAACAGGATTGATCTGAGTTAGACAGCTCTTAGATTAAATTGTCCAGAAAAGTACAAACCTTTGTTTTCCTATTGTTTAAGGTTCTTTGAAGTATGTACAATTTTTCACCTATTCTCTTTACCACTATGGTAAAATTGTGTTGTTAATGTTTCCTTATTAAAATTTTCTATCCGTCACCAGTGAATAAGGTCTTCTGTTATTTGCCTAAGGCTATTTATCTACTAACAGGAGAATCTGTCTAGCTAATGCTACAGCTAACATAATGAGAAATGATAGCAGCTGAATGCAATATCTGTGGTGATAACATATTCTGTTTCATGATGCGTGTTTCATTTTTCGTTTTATGATCAGCACTCACTAATGTATTAAGTTCTTTACATAACTGCTAATTTCCTTTTGGAAAAATGGTTTATTTATCTCATTAGTTCTACCATTCATATATTATCACTGCCATAATAGTGGAAATTCATTTAATTGTGTGTATGCCTTGATTGTTGTCTTCTTTTCCTTGCTCTCCGTTTGGAATGCGAAGCATACTCCTGAGCTTATCAGACTCCATTCTTCTGCATCTTCTTTTTCCTTCCCCTTTACGGAGTTGGGAGTTGCATAAAAAGGGTGCTTGGTAGGTTTTAGTCATTACAAATCTCGTGGCTGAAATCAGTCAATATGGTTTCTCTCTTTTTGTGTTTGTTTTCATACAACATATTTCAGTTTCTCTCAAGTCTTCATTTGATGCGAAGTTTCACAATTTGGAGAGAGGGGAGGTTTTCATTGGAGAGTTAACCTTCACTCATGTTTCAGGTTTCTGATGGACAGGACTATTTCATTAGTTGATGCGATTTTGTATATGTGTGTGTGTGTGTGTGTGTGTATTTTTCCTCATAAGTTTATCTCAATTGCTGTATTATTTATTGCATTTATTTGGTTAACAATTTATAAACTTGCTGCTCTGTTTGATAGTTCAGCTGCATACTGGCATTTTCCATTCTGTTGCCATGTACTTACCATATGAGTTTCATTTTTTCATCTGTTTCTTGTTTCTGAATTTCCAGGTTATTTTATTGAAATGGGTTCTATATCGGTGAAGTTTTCCAGTATTCCGTCAAGTTCTTGCAATGTTGAGATGGAGATCTAATTTTTATTACGAGAGCTTTACCTTCTGTGTCAGCTGGTAGTAATGTTCGGCTCAGAAACTGTGGGCTTGTGTAATGATGGCTTCTGGGGGTTGCACAATGAGAGATCTATTTTTAAAGAAGTTTTCTTTGGAAAAGATACTGTGGCTCCAAGTAGGAGTGTTGTGGGTGGGTTGGTTGAACTTGAACATAAGGATAGCAAGATCGCTAATATGTCATTCAGTTCCAACAGTGAAAGTTCAGCTGTGACCAGCCAATCTTCCTCCAAAAGTTCATTATTGGAGGATTCAAATGAGAATTCTAGAAGGGGTTCTTCATCAGGTTGTTTTCAGCAAAGACTTGAAAGCGATGACCAGATAACGAGTACAAAAAGAATGAAGCTCTCAGTTGATGATCCATCCATCACTGGACCGCATACAATAAAAGTTTCTACTTCAGCTGTGCTACCAGGAGATATTGCCGCTGGTGTGCCTACTGAAAATGGAGACTTAGGTGAAAATACTATGGCATTTTATATAATTGAATCATCTTCCCAGGGTTTTATATCTAGTTGCTATCTGTCAAAACAACAAACAAAGTTGGATAAAGAAAATAATGTACATGATGGGGCTGTCCCAAAGTGCACGATGGCAAATGGTGATAAAAATGCTGAGGCTGACAAGGAGATGGGTATTTGTAGAGGGGTTCCTTCACCTGTTTCCCAAGAAAGTTTTGCCTCTAGGCTTTTGCTTAATAACCCTTCGACCACATTTACAGAGAAGTTTGGAGCTGCTCTGGCTGAGGAAAGTTTGAAGGAATTGGATTCACCTGGATTGGATGTATCCAATACCTTGATGGACTATAAGAAGGATACTCGCCTTTTTCTCCAGAGTCATGCCTTTTGCATACTTTTGAAAATGGGATGGCATATTGAAAGGCGTAAAAGAGGGTGTCGGAAGTATTTAGAGACTATTTATCTATCTCCTAAGGGGAGGTTGTTCCGCGAATTTCCTAAAGCTTGGCGATTCTGTGGTCAAATTTTATGTGCAAATGGATACAACTTAGTGCAGGAAGATAGTTGTAGGGAATGGACTAATTTCAGTCAGTTTTGGTCTGATCTGTCTGATGTATTGCTGATAATTGAGAAGAAAATAGATGAAGCAGATCTTGGTAATGTTTTGGCTCATCAATGGAGCCTTCTAGATCCCTTTGTTAATGCTGTGTTGATTGAAAGGAAAATTCACTCACTTAAGAAGGGAGATACTGTTAAAGCTGTTAGTAGCTTTGTAGCTGAGAAGAATGTGAAAAATGATGCTGTTATGGTTTTGACAGGTGATAATGGTGCAATGAATGAGTTTGTTGATAGAAATTCGTTGACTATCCATTGTAATAATTCTCTGACCATTCAACGAAGTGCATTGACCAGTTATGAAGGAGACTACCTTGCTCATATTCAGCAATCTCATGACAGGAGTTCCTCCAAATATCTTGAACTAACAGATGTGGTTTTGGAAGGTCAGCAATCTGGAAATGTTAATGTGCTACATACATCTGAATCTGATTCCCCTCATCAAGATAGCAGCTTAGTCGATGTTGAAATTGAAACTGATCACATGGATTTGTCATATGTCCAATATCAACCGGTTTGTACTCATTCTATAACCTTGGACTCTTCACAGAAAACTAAGCTCTGCGTGGAGGACGAACAGTGCATTCAAGCTTCAATGTTCAAAAGTAAAGATGTTATAAAGAAGAAGAGGAAGTCCAGAAAAATATCTGAAATTAAACCACCCAGTTTATGCCAGAATGATATCGTATCAATTCAATTGGAAGTGAAGGAGAACCTTGTTGTCAGCACAGAAACTAACCTGAGCTGTAATATTGACAGTTGCTTGCGTAGGGTTGACAAGAAAGGCTCATATTCAAAGAAGATGCATCGTAATTTTGATGCTTGTAAACGCAGCCAAAGGAAATCGACTGAATGCCTCATTGATGATGATGATTTATTGGTGTCTGCAATTTTTAAAAACAAACACTGCAGTGCAGGCGCCTCTGCTGATAAAAAGAAGACCCTTAAACCAAGAGGTCGACCAAAGAGCAAAAATCTTAAAGGCAGCTGTAGGCTACTTCCTCGAAATGCAAGCAAAGTGGGAAAAAATTACCCTGCTGGTAAATGGTCAATGGTGGGGCAAAGAACTGTTTTATCATGGATGGTGGATAATGGGGTCATTTTCTTGAATGATGTTATCCAGTATCGGAATCCAAAGGATAATTCTGTCATTAAAGATGGTCTGGTTACACAAGATGGCATCATGTGTAGGTGCTGCAGTGAGGTGCTTTCAGTTTCTAAGTTTAAGAATCATGCTGGGTTCAAGCTGAGTCGCCCATGTTTAAATCTTTTCATGGAATCTGGAAAGGCTTTTACTCTGTGTCAGCTGCAAGCATGGTCTGATGAGTACAAGTTAAGGAAAAGGAGGTTACTGGTTGTACGAACTGATGATGATGATGAAAATGATGACTCGTGTGGATTGTGCGGTGATGTTGGTGAATTGTTATGCTGTGATAACTGCCCCTCTACCTTTCACCAGGCATGCTTGTCTACAGAGGTCTGTCTTTTGCTTGGTTACAAGTTTATGCTACTTTTCTTTACATGATTTGCATTTTCTTGCTATTGCACATGGCTTGCAATGTGCTAGTTTTGATGTTTTATTATTTTGGTGTTGTAAATGTCAAAATCGGTGACATTTTTTTTTTGGTTGCAAATTCCAATTCCAAAAATAAGTGAGACATTTAGTTCCTCCTATAACATCCATTGCATCCTTCCCTCCGCCTGGAAAAAAAAAAAGAAAGTGTACGATGATTATTTCAAGTAGTTTCTGTCATAGTTGTCAAAGGCGCGCCTCAGGCGCGCCCCGAGCAAGGCGCACACCAGTGCGCCTTGCTGAACTCCAGGCGCAGGAGCGTACCTGACGCGCACCTAAGGCGCGCCTTTCTGCGCCTGGAGAGTTTGTCTGAG
>CAOJCR012706936.1:0-10335 GCA_948330485.1 Euphorbia neoarborescens | reverse complement strand
TATATGAGTTTTCAAAATTAGAAATACGTTCTTGAATTTTGAATCTTTGTACTTCGTGTTCTTCGAGTCTGGTGAAAAGTCTAAGCGCACGGTTAGAGTTCGTCTAAGTTTGTCGTTGTATTCTTGGAGATAAAATTCAGCCAGAATTATTATCTTAAAGAGACTGTCCAACAGTATCAATCTCAGTTAAAGATTTTATTTCTTAAATTTTTGTTATTTCTTTATTATTTTATTTTCTTGCAAATTAATCTGGGTAATTTTCTTATTTTTTATAATCCGGCTGAATATGGAAATTATATATATATTTATTATATATAATTTTATATGATCTTTTATACGGTGGTTCTAAAAGAATTATCATCAACTGAACAAATAGTCAATCAGACAATATATTATGTTAATTCTGCCTTACTTCATCATCTCCATCAACATTTCTGCTTCTTTTTTGCTTTTTGTTTCTAAATTTTGTAACTTTGCTGTCTATGTCCAGGTTAACCTTTGGTGGACATGAAAATCCAAACGATGTCGCAACAGCCTGCCAAATTCAAATATTATTTTGTCATTTTCGTTTTCATTTTACTATAATCAACGAACCCTTTCAAATCTATTGCATATACTTGGATTAAAGATCATTTACAGTATGAGCCCAAAAACAAATATTACTAAAATCTTGATGGGCAGCTTAATATCGGTGAATGCAAATTGCCATTCGCAAACATGTTAAAGATTTTATACAAGTTAATTGTGTACCTGCATATCAAGGTGGTGGACTTAAAATATATCTTTCATAGGGTGTGAATTATATGTCAATATGTAAGATCGATGTGCCTCTTTAGCTGACTTCTTAAAATAGTGCTTGCTAGCCACCAACTTCTCCTGCATTCCAATAGTTTTGGTCTCAGCCACGTTATCTACTTTTGTCAAGCAAGAGTAAACCGGAAATAAAACTAAGAAATACCATACAAAACAATCCAATAAAGCCCCATTGTTATCTGTTCTCTATCAAAAGCTCCATTGTTAGTTTGTTCTCTATTAGGGGTTCTGTAAATGTGAAGTGCACGATGGGGTTTCCTAAATATTGAAAACTTATTAGACCCAGTTATTTACAATATGTGATTTTGAACTTAGAAGATTACTAACTATTTCATACAATTGTGAAGAAATGCTGGTAACTATTTAGCTTTCCTTGTAAAAAGAATGCCACAATTCATTTATTCCCTTTTCAATTGTTATTTTTCAGGACATTTGATGAATTTAAAGAACATGACTTTGCTAAGAAGGGAAGCATTGCATCAGAAAAGGTACATTGGAAAGCCCAAATTAATCTGTTTTAGTTTGAATGCAATGTTACTTCTTTTACTAATGAAGGATTTTTCACTTTTAGTTATCAATAATATTTGGTAATATGATTTACTTTGTTATGTTATACGTGTTGAATTTGGTGTTTCAATATGCAATATATGATTGCTTTCTGCACTGATCCAGTGTTTTGTGTTTGAACTACAAAGGTAGAACTTAATTAAGGAAGGTCCATCCTTTGGAGCAATTTACTCATGAAATGGAACCCTTACTGCGCAATCGAGGGATGCCTATTAGGTTGAACAAGGGTATGTATTAGCTTTTGGCTTATGATGTAAATAGGGTAGAAATATGTACATGCCTTATGAACATGTGATAATAATCCAATTAGTCATGCCATGTAGGTGTTGTGGAGCTAGTTTCAGACTTTGTTTTCTGTAAAGAGGGAAAGAATTTGTCACCTGAGTCAACTCGTATATTGGTAGGCTTTCATCTTATATTTTTCTAATCCTTGAATGCCTATCATTGTTATTTGTTCTCGGCAATTCTTTTCATTTGTTGGAAGAAAAGAGACACGTGGAAAATACTGGAGAAGGAGGTTATAGAGGGTGTTAGGCTCTACTCTTTTGGACTGAACTGAACTGAACTGAACTTAATTAATCTAAACTGAACTGAACTGAACTAAATACTGATTATTATAATAATAATAATCAATATGATAATTATAAAATAATAAAAGATTAATAATCATATATAATAATAAAATAATTACAATATCAATAATGATAATAATAATTTTATTACTTTTTATTAATTAATAATAATAAATTAATAACAGAGCTGAACTGAACTGAATGCACCTGAACTGAACTGAACTGAAATTAAGTCCAAAAGAACAGAGCCTTAATCGTTAAGTGGCTTTTAGAAGTTGTTAAGAAGTTGTTTAAGCTGTAACGGCTATTAACAGCCTTCAACAGATTTTTTTCTTTCTTTCAATTTGCAGACTTGTGCCTATGTAAAAGGATGTAATATTGATTTGTATGAATAATAAGAGATGGGAAATATTCAGTTCTCTTTCATGGTATCAGAGCCATGGTGAAAAAAGCAAGAAATAATATATTCGATATACTGAGGGAAGAAACCAACGAAGAAGTAATGGCTGGTTCATACTCAATAGAAATTCAATTCTCTCCACAGCATGAGAACACGAACATGGTACTGGTTACCATGCTGTTCGACGAAAATAATTTTTTTCCATAGAGTAAACAAGTACAGAGGGCATTGACTAAAAAGAACAAGATAGATTACATCTTGTCAGATCATAAATCTCCAGCTCAAGGATCTTCAAATAACGAGCAATGGCGTAAGAATGACTGCCTGTTGATTGCTTGGATATTGAATTCGATGACAAAAGAGTTCGCTGAAGCCTTCTTGTACATAGAAGATGCCAGATCGTTATGGAAGGAACTTGAAGATAGGTTTGGTATAAGCAATGAACCAAGGCTTTTTCAAATTAAGAGAGAAATAAGCATGTTACTGCAAGGTAATTCCTCTGTCATGATTTACTATACGAAGTTAAAAAGGTTATAGGATGAGTTGGATTTGCTTAGAGTCTATCCTTCTTGTAAATATGGAGTCATGAAAGATTGTGCTTGTGAGATTGTGCAAAAAACTATGAAACTGAATGAGGAAGATAGGCTTATATAGTTTCTTATGGGGTTGAATAAGGCATATGATTCAGTGAAGTCCCAAATACTTCTTATGGATCCATTGCCTTCTTTGAGCAAAGCCTATGCTATGTTACAAAGAATTGAGAAACAAAAGGAAATTTCAATTGATCATGGCATTGAAATGGTAAGGTATTCTAAAAAATAGAATCTATCAAGACAATATAAGAAGTGGGAGAAAAATGACAAGAAGGAAGAAAAGAAATGTAGTTATTTCAATCGAGACAATCATACAAGAGATTCTTGCTTCAAGCTGATTAGATATCCCAAATGGCACCCGAAGTCCAAGAAAAAGGGAGCAAGGAGGCAATATCAAGCTCATAATGCAGTGGGAGTTAACCAGCCAGGTTCTGATGAAGATTCTGGGTTTACTTCTGAAGAGGAACAAAATCAAAAAGTAGATAAGAGTTTTACTCAGATGGTGCAGGAAATGTATAACATGTATAAAAAGAACAAAGAAGCAAACCTTGAAACTCCTCTGAATTCAACTTCAATCAGTAAGAGACAGTAGGAGTTAAGTGCATTTGCGGGCTATTGACATGCTTTGGCAGTAGTTGAAAACTACTTACCAAACCGCTCACTAAAGGGCAGTGTACCCACAGAAAAAGTATCCACAATCACCAAACTACTAGGCTTCCTAACATGTTTGGGCAAACAAATAAATTGATAAAATACTGAAAAGTAAATTGCAATAAAATAAAACCCAAATTAACAGTGATCTTCACTCAATCTTTATTTATAATGGATTCAATAACACAATGCAGGTAGCGAGTCTGATCTATGAATATAAATAGGGATGACTTAATTAGGTGAAACTACGGTCCAACATGTAGAAATTACTAAACCCTAAATATGTTGATAAAACAACTCAAACTAGAGACTCTAGATCCGATTATGCTTCCTAGCCATTCTTCCTTATTTAGAGGCGGTGTAGCTCTAGAAATCAGAAAATAAGTACTCGTATGTTCCACAGAATTGTCAGTTCCAATGGTTGCCTAGGGTTTAATCTAGGTAGGGCTACAGATATGAAATCGGTGACGTAGGGACTTTGTAAGACTAGTTTAAAATCGCAAAATCAAACATACAAGTGAAGTAATAATATTCATACAAATCAAAACCGAATTTTGCAGAATTAAGATGGAAAGATATAATGAATCAACCAATTGATAACAGGTTGTAAGCTCACATCAAGTTAAAGAGAATAGAGAAAAGATTAAACTTATGCCCTAATCAGATTAACCGGATCTTAACGATTTGTAAACGTTGGAAGTGAACTGCTATAAAAACGCTGACATTCAATCAAAAACTGTGAATCGCAAATGGGGAAAATTCTGTATATAACATGCACATCAACCTTTATTGAAGAAACTAAAATCCAAAATAAACCCTAGAAATTTGTCAAGCTTTTCGGTACAAGAGTTGAATGAAAGACAATCAAAAATAAACCCTAAAGTATGCTTATATAGACTAGAAAACAAAATAAAATAAAAAAATTAATCCTAAGTTGTTTGGGAATGAAATTGTGTCAAATTGGCTGAGTTTTGAAGCCTGTCGCATGGTAACTCACTGTGTTATAGCCCATCACGGTGTGTTGGCTTCAGTTCCTTCGAATTTTCCAAATTACACTACAATAGGACAAGTTCTTGGTGCTAACTCGTCGAGTTGTGTCTCTTTCGGCAGCAAAGTCTCGAATAGCCATAACTTTGTCATCCAATCTCCGATTTTCACGATCTTAGATCCGTTAGAAAGCTTAAAGAATTATATACAACTTCATCCCAAATAAGAATCTTCAAATTCTTCCTTTATCCTTGTCAAAATTGGCTCCAAAAATCTTCTTCGGTTATTTCCACCATCATCAGACTTTTATCATCTCGTTCCTTCTTTTCCTTATCTCGGGTCTCAACCCCTACACTATCAAGCTTAAGAAATGGGTCAAATTATACAAGTCCTTGGTCTTAACGACCTCGAACCAAAAAACCCCAAAATAGAACATAAAATAACAAAACTATACACAAACTCAAATAACACTAAAAACTAGAAAAATGCATGATATGCAACACAAAATTGCCAAAACTCAATCAAAGTATCCACAAATAAGGTTCCATAATGCCTAGAATATAAGGTTGAAACCGACCTTATCAACTACCCCACACTTAGAACTTTACTTGTCCTCAAGCAAACAACCCAAAACTCAGAATAAAGATATAAGTTTTCACCTGAAAACCCACGTAGGATTTAACTATGCCAGTTCACCAATTCCAAACATATAAGAGCAATCCAGACAATAACAACAATTATCTACAGACAACAAACATAAGTACTACTGTTTCACATGCCCAAACTAATCAAACGAAAAGGAATGGTGAGAGCTTATGCAACCAATTTTACCTCACAATATTTCACTCAATTCGCACATATAATTTCAAGGTAAAAATAAAACATGCTCAATCAAAACAAAGTACGCATCACACAGCGAACTAATGGCAATCCCGGTGCAGTCATTGGCAAAAAGGAATAAAATCAGAGAACCTTATGGCTTGTAATATTAGAAGTTAAGGGCAAGATGTGTTAAAGGTCAATTTAGGTTTACACCTTCTCTATTCAAGTTTAAAATAGAATTTGGTCAATCACGGGTATGTAAGAAAGCAAGAACGAATCACAAATCCCAACAATTCCTTTACTAGCAACTGGATAGAGCAAACAAGGGAATGAAAAGAAGAAAGGAGAAACACCCCACTCTTATTTATAAAACATACCCAAGATTCAGAGAAAAGAAATGGAGAATTCTGAATCGTAAAAGAGATCACAAAGGAAAACATAAGATGAGAATAAAAGTTCCTTAATTATTCGGATAAATAGAAATTAAGACAATTTTAGCATTTGGAAACCCAAAAAGCACATGAATTCATTATCTAGAACTTATCCCAAAACATAATAAGAACTATTTACTAGTTATTTAAACAAAACAATAATATAAACATTTATTCATATATGTATTATTTATTATTTTTTCTCTTTTTCTCTTTTTCTTTCTTTTTTTACTTTGTTTTACACAGGAAAGAGTGATCGAATCATATTTAAACTTCAAAGAACAAACCCAAAAATAAAGAATGCAGCTTATTAACCAAATTTAACTCGAAAACAAGGAGAGGATGGGTTGAAGGGAAAGTTAAATTGAAGGGAATTTGGCTTGTAGCTTTAAGGCAATTGCCTTGTATTATGGCTATGAAAGAACAAGCACAAGCTCAAATAGGGTAATCTATGGGCTAGTTAGTATTGATAGGTTCAAAAAGTTAAATTGAAAAAGAAAAGTGCAGTGTGTGTGGGTGTGGTTATACCTAAGGGTCTCCATATATTAAGCTATACTTATGCCAAGTGCAAAACTAAACAGAGTATGTGATCTAGCGCACAATGTTTGATTCTCTAAGAAAAATTAGGACCCGAAGTGAAATGATTCCTTTGGCTCAAAAGTCCTCACTTATAGTTCAAGAGAGTTATATGTATGTATTTTAGTTGCTTTTTCTCTTTCATATTCCTAGCCAGTATTTTAATTCAATCATGGAAATAACAGTAAATATTTAAATCGCTATACATGACGATTCCTATTGGTTTCATGCAATCACATTGTTCAAAATTTAGCTCACAAGCAAAAACAAGGCAATTCCAAGCATAATTAATTTAGAGCTCCATGTTATCCATTTAGAAAACAAATAACGAAGCTCAATTTCGGGGATAGCCAAACAGTCGTAGAACCCTACTTTAGAATAACTTCGCCAGAATTTCAGCATTCACACAATATGCAAAATGAAAATTAAAATCACACAAAATAAAGAAAAGCAAAATTAGAAAAATCAAAATTAAATCAAAACTATTATAAGTCAACAAAATCCAATAGTCAGCACTCTTAGCATGCTCCGTAGAAATAAAGTATATAAATATAAAAGGGAGAATTTCCTTTTCCCACCCTACGCTTACAATGCACTTACTCCTGAAAGTGCAATGGAGTATGTGCCAAAGTGCGGAATCACATTAAAATAGCAAGGAATTAAAAGGGAAGAAGAGTAATACTTACCTAGGTGCCATCCTTGTCGAAATTAGGTCAAACTCAAAAATTCCCAAATTGAACTCACCAAATATGAAGAGAGGGAAGAGAGAGAAAGAGATAAAAATAATGGAGAAGAAGAAGGTAATGGAGGGAGGTGTCGAAGAGAAGAAGAAAACAAAGAAGAGAAGAGGAAAAAGAAAGTGTGAGAACAAAACAAAATTAGTGATTTCAATTTAAGTTTTTTTTACATTATTAATAACACAGCATATTGGGCGGAGTAACATGGCGTGTTGCTTTGTTAAAACTTTCTTTCGATATTTCGAGCTCGAACACTGTGAGTTACCCTAAACACGGCGTGTTGGCATCAGAACTCGGTGTGTTACCTGACAACACGGCGTGTTTGGCTTGCTCATTAACGCCTTAAATTTGCTTTTTGCTTTCTTCTTGTCAAATTGTACCATGGATCTTGTTGACTTACGACACACTTCTAAAAACATAAAAAACACAAAACAAAACATAAAAATAAAAAGAAAAATGAAATATACAAAAACATACAAGGTACCACATGCTGTGTTTAGAGTCGGAACATCTCGACTTTCCTTAATCGTTTGTTCTACCAAAAATCAAAAAGGAAGCACCTATTCTGGTACTTCTTTCTCCGTGCTCTCCGCTTCCTTTTCCTCTTCAGTTTGTGCTTCAGGAGAAACATCCATTTTATGAGCGGAACCTCTATTAAGGGTTACTTGGGCACCGGTTCAAACTTTCTTTCTAACTTGTTGAACCTACCTTCTTATTTATCCTTTCTTACTTCGGCTGCTTCCTTACTTCTGTTCTTAAGACCGTCTCTTGGTTTGATGTCTAAGTTACTCCATAAGTTCTTGTCATCACAAACATCAGTAGGAATAAAAGATGATACAACATTACAATTTTTCGAATCTAATGAATAATTCATAAAATTGTATACATCAACTACTACCTCTTCATCTTGCAGCCAAAAGATTACCTTACATTTATGAACATCAATTAATGTCCTTCCCATTGCAAGAAATAGTCTTCCAAACAACATCGGTATTGCGAAATCTCCTTCCATATCTAACACCACAAAATCAGCTGGAAAAATAAATTTATTTACTTTTATCAAAACGTTTTCCAAAACTCCATGTGGCCTTACAACTGATCCATCCGCAAGCTGTAACATTATTATGGTGGGCTTCATAGTTACTAACCCAAGCTTCCTAAATATTGGTAAGGGCATTATATTAATGTTGGCCCCCAAATTGCATAGAGCCTTTGATATTTCCAAAGTCCCTATTTGACATGGGATCGTGAAACTTCCCTTATCCTTCAACTTTGGAGAAAGCTTATTGTTTATTCAAGATGAACTTTCAGGTGTCAATGCCACCACTTTTTCTCCTTCTAACTTTTCCTTACCTATAAATAACTCCTTGAAAAATTTAGCGCATTTTGGCTTCTCCCTGAGAGCCTCAATCAATGGTAGATTAACTTTC
Source organism: Euphorbia neoarborescens (assembly GCA_948330485.1). Taxonomy (NCBI): domain Eukaryota; kingdom Viridiplantae; phylum Streptophyta; class Magnoliopsida; order Malpighiales; family Euphorbiaceae; genus Euphorbia; species Euphorbia neoarborescens. The sequence goes on along the minus strand of CAOJCR012706936.1, from coordinate 1,756 downwards.
AACTTTCTAAATATTTCAAGAAATTTAGCATCCTTCTGATCGAGCTGGGGTTTCCTAACCCATTGAGGGAAAGGTAGTTTAGGCATATAAATCCGAACTAGATCAGAAGTACTCTTTTTATTCAACATTCCAGAAAAAGTTTCAGAAACTAGGTCGGAGTTGCTTACCTCTCCCGACCCCACACTTACTTATTTTGATGGAGGTTGATCCTTGGTCTCAGATTCTGCCGCATCCACCTTGCTAACACTCGATAGAGATTGAGACTATGGTTTCGATTAGTGTTCTTCTCGATAGTACTAGGGACACTGTCGAAAGGCCTCTCTTTCCTTTCCCTACTCATCTGAGCCACCTGATTCCCTAAATCTCTACAATACACCTCAGTATCTGCAAGTCTAGTTAACGTCTCTGCAAGCTTAGTTGTGGTGTCCTAAGCTTAGATGAAATTTCTTTTAATAAGGACATCACTCCTTCATCTTGTCTTGGAGGCGGAGCAGCCAATGCTTGAGGTTAATCACATTAAAACGCATGGGCCTTACCTAACCCTTGATTTTGGTGCTCATTATAAAAGTCGAAAGATGTTTCAACACATTTTGATTATTCCCATAAGACATGTTAGGGTGTTGATACCTTCTTCCATAGTTAAGGTTACAAGAATTTGAATTATACGAATTAGGGTGGAAAATAGAATTGTTATACCTGTTCAGACCTCCCACATAATTCGTATTCTCACCTTCTGGAACAAATGGATCTCCTTTTTGGCATTCCTGATTAGGATGATCACCTCCACAAGTTACACACATCACTGGCCTTTGTATTTCACACGAGTTCAGCTTCGCCATCATTAGATCCATCTTTCGGCTCATATCATCCATAGCTGGATTTTGCTGTCCCGCTAAAGCCATGTGAACATCCCTACGGTTTGTTGCGTCCTCAATCCACATTGTTCTCTTCCATGCTACTCCATCAATCAATTTCTTAGCCTGAGCTACTGACATCTGGAAGATATCTCCACCTGTAGAACAGTCAATCTGCACACGATTAGTAGCAAACCATGATAGAAGATACTTACCTGATCGAACTATGGTATATTGTGATGGGGGTAATTCCAAATCATTCTTTGAAATCGTAACCAAGCTTCATTCATAGGTTCCGTTCCAAATTGATGGAAGGAATTAATTTCATTTTTCAGCTGCACCGTCTTGGAAGGTGGATAATAATATGCCAGAAATTGGTCCTCCATCTGATCCCCATGATACCGTTCGGGGACAAAGTGAGTCGTATCATTCCATAGCTCCTCTGTTTAAATAGAATGGAAATAACTTCAATCTGATGACGTCCTGAGGAAGTCCATTCATCTTTATAGTGTTGGCCACCCTTAAGAATCGATTCAAGTGTTCGTTAGGGTTTTCTGCGATGCCTCCACTGAACTATCTATTGTTCTAGATCAATTGGATCATACTCGTCTTCAGCTCAAAATTGTTTGCAGTTATTGCAGGTATTACCACTCCAGCTAAATTTCTTGGTCTATGACGGGCTATAAGATCTGCCATAGCCCTATCATCTCTGACGGGCTGTCTGTTGTACAGCTCCCTCATCTCATATTCTAGTCTTTGCCTCAATTCAGCCTTCCCTGCATCACGTACAGCACGTTAGGCTTTAAACTGCTCCCTTTCTTGCCTTAAATACTCTACATCGGCTCTCAAATCTGCTTCTTCCATGGCTGCATTTAAATTCCTTCTAACTCTTCTGTTCCTAT
>CAOJCR012702941.1:0-11272 GCA_948330485.1 Euphorbia neoarborescens | reverse complement strand
GAGAAGTTCTTCTTCATTAAGAAACGAGAGGACGTGCAGAGGTTCCCAAGTGTGTGGTTGGAGAGGGGGAAAAAGGAGGATTGGTTCCTTCCTACTTTGACAAAGGTGGAGGGAGAGCTATATCGGGAGCTTCCATAGGCGCGATGGTCCTAACAGGAGGTGATCCAGGCATTCCTAATGGGGATACCAATTGTGACGGTGGAGGGGTCCTCCATCGTGTACCTCGATGCTGCTACAGGTATTTGTTTCCACCGAGTATTGATTCCTCATGTTTTATGTTTCAGGTCTTTCGTCTCTTGACATGTTGTATGCCAATACAACTCTCTACAGGAAGCGACCAGCTAGGGTTTCGGTAAATACCGGAGAGGGAAGGAGGAAGGAAAATGTGTATGACGCTCCCCTGGCATACGGGCAGGCGTCCTTCCCTCTGAAGGCCGCTAGTGGCTTGACTGTCAAGCTGCGGAGGATGAATGAGGCCTTAGATGCCCCTGCTGCCAAGAAGCCTCTTGTTAAAAAGGTAAAAAATAACAAATCTTCAGGGCTATGTTTTCTCAAAGGGAGCTAACTGCTGATTTTGATTCTTTAGGATACAGGAAGGAAACTGCGGCGGCCATTGGGACTGTCGGCCAATCATCCATCTACGTGGTGGTTTCTGATGACGAGGCTGATGGAGCTGATGCACCTTGGGTTAGAAGAGGGTCAGAATTTCCCTAAAAAGATACGGCGGTTGTGGGGGTCGATGTGCATGCGCCCAAGAACAAAAACTCCAGCACGACTGGTAAAGTTACGGCCGCAAGATTAACCCCTTCAGGCAAGGGACTGGATCTGTCTCTGCCTAGGCTATTTGATGAAAGGGTGGTAGGATGAGCTCGAGGTGTGGGAAGAAATGCTAAATGTCCTGTTGCAGGAAGAGGTAGAGCAGAATCCTCGAGGTAAAGATGAGGGTCGGGCTCGTATGGCTGTTACACTGTGCTATGACTGGGTGTGAATTTATTTTGTGTTTTGCCGTGATGTGATATGAACTGATTCTGACTGTGCTTTTGTAGGGCTTGAATGACCTGCTATGTATGGCCGCCCGTGGGTTGGAAGATAGCCAAAGGGTGCCACTTCTAGAGGAAGAGCTATGAGTGATGAGAGAGGAACTGGCCGCAATAAGAAGGCGATTGAAGTAGAATGAAAAATACGAGCTGAACCTGGCAATAGAAATGTTGAGAGCTGAGGCAGCCATTGCAGCGAAGAATAAGACGGCTCAATGCCTTGTCGAAACGAAGAGTGAACTGAAGGCCAAGCTGCAGCGGGCGCAGCAGGATTTGGATTTGGCCAAAGGGCAGGTGAGAAGTCTGGAATCCCATTTGAATGAGGAGCTCAATCGTCAGGTGCAGGAGCTGGAGTTGGCTGGTGGGAAGATACAAATCCTGGAGACTGAGATGTTGAATAAACAGCAAAGAATGGATCAGCAAGAGGATGAGTGGGAGGAGAAGTAGAACTCCAAGGCTGCTGAGTATACAAAGATTGCGTACGTATTTGTGCAAAAATTTATAGATGAGGTACACACCAACCTGGAGACTGAAGTGGCGACGCAAGTGGAATTTCTTAGTCTTGAAGACTTCAAAGAAAGAGTGGTCGTCTACTATCGGTATATAAATGAGGTACTTGGAGAGGCCGTGGATCCGGTTACGATAAAAGAGGCTACAGATCTGACAGGAGAAGTGCATGCATAGGAGATGCCAGGGCCACCTCCCAAAGAGACCACCTTGGATGGTGTTCCTGCTCCTGATCCTGCCGAGTCTACTCAACCATCTGTCTTTCCAGGTGCCCTATAGACAAAGTCACAGCTCCTTTGTTTCATCATTCTTCCTGCGCCCTTTTGTTGTCATTTTTTTGTACTGAAGTATTTATGAAATAAAGAACGGATTTTTATGATCCAATGTGCACCTTTTATGGTATTTGAGTAAAGATTTTTCCTTTTTTCCCTTATGCTTTGGATGTTGTGGTTATATTGATATGAGACCCATGAAGGAGAGATGTTCGATCCTTTAGGACGTGATAGATCAACGAGGGAGAATAGGTCAATCACCTCCTGATGTAAATGTAGCTAGCGAGGGGTGACGGATCATCATGGTGTGATGTAGGGTCGATGAAAGAGAGATGCTCAATCGCTTTATGGCACATAAGATCAGCGAGAGAGAGCAGGTAAATTGCCTCCTAATGTAAATAGAGCCTCGTCTATATGAAAGGGAGGAAGTTTTATTGTTATATGATTTACATAGTAAGGTAGGGGTGTATAGTCTCAGATTCCACAGATTCCATATCCTGGGGAGTTCTCGGCCACCCATCCGTTCAAATCACACTGTAGCTAGACCCAAGACCTCTTTAACCCTGTAGGGACCTTTCCAATTGACCTCCAGTTTCCCTTTCCCTTCTGGTTCTTAAGCAGCTTGGGCGTCTCGCAAGATCAGATGTCCTACTTGTAAGGTCATGCTCTGAACCCTTTGGTCATGGAAGCGGGCCACCTTGGCTTTGAAAGCTTCCACGAGGATATAGGCACGGTCCCTGTGCTCTTTAATGGAGTCTAGATGATGGCGAAGGTTAATATGGTTCTTCTCCTTAGAGTAAAAGGTGATCCAGTCGTTGGGCGGTTCGACCTCTATTGGGATGACAGCCTCTATGTTGTATTTGAGGGCAAAAGGTGTCTCGCTCATCGCCGCCGTGGGGGTGGTGCGGTAAGCCCATAATAAATTGTTGAGCTCATCCGCCCACACTGCTTTATGTGCTGCTAACCTCTTCTTAATGCCTTCCCCTATCGGTCTGTTGGTAACCTTTGTCAATCGATTAGTCTACGGGTGGGGGATCGACGTGAAGTGTTGTTGGATGTGAAGGTTGGAGCAGAATTCTCGGAACTTTGATGATGCAAACTAGGTATCATTGTCAGTGATGATCTTCCACGGAATGCCAAATCTCGTGATGATTTGATCCCAGACAAAGTTGATGACCTTTTCTAGGGGTGATGGTTTTGAAAGCCTGTGCCTCGATCCATTTGGAAAAATGGTCGATGGCCACTAGAAGGAATTTACGCTGGCAACTGTCTTCTGGCATTGGTCCCATGTTGTCTAAGCCCCATGTGGCGAAGGGGCAAGCCTTTAGGATCCCTGATTGGCTGATGGGCGGGAGATGGGTTTTGCGAAGATTGACTTGGCATTAATGACAGACCTCCACATATCTTTTGGTGTCTTCCTCTATAGACTCCCAATAGAAATTGCTTAATCGGGCTTTCTAAAATTGGGTTGCCTGATGAGAGATGTGTATTCCCTCATACAGCTCCCAGAGCACGTACATCCCTTCCTCTTTATCAATGCACATGAGGAGTGGTTGAGAAAAAGATCATTTGTTCTAGTTATAGAGGCCGCCAATTCTTTTTCATCGGGAAGGGTGTTATCTTTGAGGTATTGAGTGAGTGGGGCACTCCAATCTTGGGATGCTATGGAAATGGGGAAGGCCTGTTCCACGGATAGGCTTGATTGCTTCTGGACTTTGATGGGACATTGCAAAGAGGTCTGTCCCTCTTGCTTAGCACCGACATTAGCTAGCCTATCTGCTTCCAAGTTTTGATCCCGAGATATGCTCGATTGCCCAGGAGGTTTCCTGTCTCTCTATGTCAGCCAGTAGGACCCGTACTTCTGATGAATATTCGGTCATATGTGCTTCTCTTGTCTGAAAATGTTTATTAATTTGGTATGATACCAGCAGGGAGTCACTTTAGATGCGGACTTTGTCCGGGGCTATTTCTTTTATGAGCTGTAAAGATTTTATCATCGCTTTATAGTCAGCAGCGTTATTAGTGGTGGGGAACGCTGACTTGGCTATATATCTTAATCGAATCAGGTTCGGACTCTTTATGTACACTCCAATGCTGGTACCTTCTATGGAGGATGCCTTGTCGACCTGCATCATTAATTCTTCTGGCTGGAGAGGAGGTTGGTCCTCTAACCCTGTAAATTCAGTGACGATGTCAGCTAATACATGTGCTTTGATTGCCGGCTTGACCTGGAATTGAATATCGAACTCTCCCAATTTAACTGCCCACTCCGATATTCTCCCCATGGTTTTCGGCCTTTGTAATACCTTTCTCAACGGATAACCAGTTCAGATGATAATGGGGTAAGCTTGGAAGTACAGTCAGAGCTTTACGAAAGTTGAGATCAAGGCCAGGGCCAGTTTCTCGATCTTAAGGTATCGCAATTCTGTGCCCTTGAGATCATGGCTGGTGTAATACATCTGATATTGTCACTGGTGTTGCTCTTGAATAATTACTACACCTACCGCTTCTTCTGTGGTGGCCAAATAGACTATCAGACTCTCTCCTGGCTGCGGGCAGCTCAGCAGGGGTGGAGTAGACAAGAATCCCTTGATATCTTTAAACTTGGCCTGACAGAACTCATGCCATTTGAACTTTTGGTCCTTCTTGATTTCCTGGAAGAAAGATAAGCATCTCTTGGCCCGAAAAAGAGATGAAGGGTCGTAATGAATTGAGGCGACCGTTCAACTTTTGTACTTCGTTAAGGGTTCTGGGAGGCTTTACATTTTGGATTGCCTGAATCTTTTCTGGGTTGGCTTCTATCTCTCTATGGGAGATCATGGAACCCAGGAATTTTCCTGCCCTTATGCCAAAGGTACATTTTTCGGGGTCCAGCTTGAGGCAGAATTGCTGAAGTATCTGAAATGCCGTCCTCAAATCGTTAGGGTGGTCAGCTTCGTTCTTGCTTTTTATGATCATATCATCTACGTACACCTCCGCCGTCTTTCCCACCAGATATCCAAACATCTTGTTGACCAAGTACTGATAGGTGGCCCCAGCATTCTTTAAACCAAAGGGCATTACTTTGTAGCAGTAAGTGCCCTCGTGTGTGATTAAAGAAACTTTTTTCCTCATCCTGGGGTTCCATTCAAATTTGATTGTATCCCGCCGTCGCATCCATGATGGAATATATGGCATAGCCAGCAGTGGAATCCACCAATTGATCGATGTTTGGGAGGGGGTAACTGTCTTTTGGATATACTTTGTTGAGGTCGGTGAAATCTACATACATCCTCTAGGCTCCACTTAACTTTTTAACCATTACTACATTGGAAATCCACTGGGGGTAACGCACTTCTTTCATATGTACTGCCTCCAGTAACTTCCAGAGTTCAATTCTGGTGGCTTCCTGTCGTTCGGGTGCCCGCTTTCTTTACTTTTGGGCCACGGGGGTGTCCTTTGGATCAACGTTCAAGGAATGTTGAATGACGGACGTGGGGACACCTTTAATGTCACTTTACATCAAGGCGAACGTGTGTTCCTCTTCTACCAGGACCTACGTTAGCTGTATGCACAGTTCGGGAGATATCTCCTTAGAGATCTTTATGTCTTTTTCTTCTCTGACAAAAAATGTTTCCAACTCATCCACTGGATTTGTGTGGAAGGTGTGACCCTCGAGCGGGATTTGTTCTAAGGATTGTAAAAATTCTAGGTACATTTTTTGTGATGCTATCTGGTTTCTCCGGGAGATGGCTATCCCTCTCCTGATGGGGATTTACAGAGTGAGGTATTTGAAATAAAACGTAGCCTCCAATTCTACCAGGAATGGGCGCCCGAGGATCCCATTATATGCTAAAGATGCATCAATGACTGTGAATACCGTATTTCTTGTCCATACATGCTCTTCGTCGTCCATCTCCATCGATAACATTGTCTTTTCTATGATGGGCACATAATTCCCCCCAACCCAACAAGGGGAACCTTAGTGGACCTGATCCGGTGCATATCCAATCTTATCTTTTCTGTTGCGTGTTTCGTTACGATGTTGACTGAGCTTCCTGAGTCCACTAGGAGAATTTTAACGAGATACCCCTTTAGTACCACCTCTATCACCAAAATATCTATGTGCCCTGGCTGGACGGGGCTAATCTCATGAAAGGGGTGGGGTACCCTGTTATCTTCCCAGTAAAACTCACTCACAGTCCGCCTATATTTAAAGCTAGAGGCGACCCCTGAATAATCAGTGTTCTTCACAGGGTGAGGGATTGTCACTACTGGCCCATGATCATTGCACCAATTAATAACTGAAGTAAGCTAGGGTGGTTGAAATCCTATGTTTGAGTAGTATTCCGTTGGCCTGCAAAATAGAGGAAAGTGATCAGAGCCAGGTTGCCTTGATTATTTTACTATGATGCCTAAGTCAATATATTTACCAAGAGAAAGGGGTTATTTGCTAGTCAGTACAATACTAGAGAAAATGCGATCCTTTTACATGTGTTGACCTTATTGATTATATAGCAGCTTTGGCTTCCACGGGTCCTGCTGTTATAGGGCAGTTAGAAGTTGTTAGCTGTCACCCTGACTAGTCAGTTGTGTTTGAACACACCTGACGGGACTCGCTCTTGTCTCTATTTTCCTGTCGGGCCGTACCTTTCTCCTGCTCTTGGTACCCGCATTAATTATGGTATTTAATTCCCTAGTGATTACAGCCATGCAATTGCAAGAAGAGGGAACAGAAGGAAAAAATATATAGCCACCAGTCACAACTCACTATTTGAAATATTTAGTAAAGAACAATGGAGAGAATGATACCAATTGAAGGGAAGGAAAACGATAATTTTAAGACCACTATGCTCTATGTAAAATAAATGCAGCAAATTACTAACATCAGATGATTTGCATAGCCTGATATAACTACAGACTACTATGCAGCCGCACATAGATACAAGTATGGATATGGACATGGATATGAATATGGACATAAGACAAAAAAGAGAACACAAAACAGTACATTTCCTCAAATTTTAAGTAAAAAGAAACAATATTTTGCAGTGCCACTTGAATATAACAAGAAATAGCTGGATAATCAGATTGTTCCCTAGACATATTCAATATGAAGCACATAACAGAACACTATAGATTTTAAAACTGAAACCATATGCCTGTAATTCACAGTAGTTCTGCAACGTTGATTAATTTGTCCTAATTTTAATTAGAAGTCAAACACATGCATGAAAAGATGACAAAAAAATAATAGAGGATATACCAAAATGAATTGCGCAAAGAAATCATTAAACCCTAATACTGAAGAATCAGATTGCCCTGTTATATGGAAGATTGTCGTAGTAACAGGAAGAGGTGAATTTAAGCAATGAGAGAAGAATTAAGGAAGAAATAGAGAAATCTAGGGAGAGAAATTGAACAAAAAGAACAAAATTAGAAGAACAATTTTATAGCCATTACAAAGATACAATGGAAGAACAGAAGAAAAATGAAGAAGAAAAAGAAGACATCTATATATGCATTTCCTAATGAGAATACGGTACCGTATTTGCCTTATATCATTCCACTCCCCTTAATACCTTCCCTCAATTTTGAAGAATCGGTGCCACTGCCAGGATCAAAGATGAGGAAAATCTTTTTACCGGAGCTGGTGGCTTTATTCTCCAAATTTTCCAAATCCTCAGAACATTCTTGAACAAGAATTGTGTACAGGAACTTCTTCTTATATTTATGGCCAAGGGTGAACCGTTCATCACACCAAAAACATAGATTCCATTCTCGTTTATCAGCTATTTCAGCTTCAGATAACCATCGAACCATGGAATTATTGTTAAGGAATCCTCTGTCTATTAGTACTAGAGATTGAACAGGGAGTTTTGGTCCCGTAGGAGTTGGCAATAAAGCTGGTTTGTTGGCTGGATTGGAGCTAACGCTCGAATGGAGCAAAGGTAAACCTGCTTTAACACCTTATGCCCGATCTCAATGCCTGCAAGTAAGCATCCTGCATTTGTGCCATAGCATAGGCCTATTGTAGAGTCCTAGGTTCTTGCATCAGCACAAGATAATCGATTTCGTCCAGTAATCCTACTAACAAATAACTCAATAAATTGTCATCCGATAGTGTAGTGAAATAAGAACAGAAATCAAAGGCATCTATGTATTCCATAAGCGATCTGGTCTGATTCAATTATTTTAATTCAGCCATCAGATTCTCAAAAATCCGATTCCCAAACCGTCCTTCGAATCTGTCACGTAATCCTCCCATTCTATTACTCCTACAGTTCACTTATTCTTCACATATAATTGGTGTTATTCCATAGATTTCTCACTCAAGTGTAGAGAAGCTAATTTAGCCTGCAAATGCACTGGAGTCTTATTGATTTGACACTATACCATAAATGGTCTATAGCAACTCTCCAAAAGTGTTTCCTAATGCCGCTTAAGTGTTGCCACAGAAGAATAGGAAACACTTTTTAGAAAAAAATAGTTGGTTTTTTGCTCTTTGTTAAAGGTGGCTTATGGCAACACTTTTATTTTTTAGCAATGCATAGAAACAGGTTGCCATAGGTGTCTTTAGCAACACTTTTATACGCATTTCCAACATATTAAAAGGTGTTGCTTAATCAGTAAAAGCGTAACCAAGTGTGACGTTTTGAACATCAATTGCAACACTTTTATATACAAGTGCAACACTTTTATAGTAACCGCTTGAATAACAATTGCAACACTTTTATACATACTTGCAACTCTTTTTGACAACACTTTAAATATCAATTGCAACACTTGTATATGTAAATGCAACGTTTTTTGCAACCGTTTTGTTTCAATTGCAATATTTTTTAAAATATTTGCAACACTTTTAGGAAAAAAATCATGAGAACACTTTGATTTTACTATCTATTACAACATTTTTGTTTATTTATAAAAATGATTTAGTACATCCTTTCAACAATTGGAACACTTTCTAATAATAATATAAATAGCAAATACAACAGTTTTTCACAAAGGCAACACTTAATATGAATCCCAATTCTTAGTCAGACAAAAGTGTTGCTACATCCAATAGTTTCAAAAGAAAACTAAGAACAGGCTTAATTCTGATAATGATTTCCCATCAGATGCAATGGGTTGAAATTGGTCGTTCAAAGTGATGCGATTTTTTTCTTGAAACTTCCTTGTATGAACTTCAGCCATCTTTATTTTTCCTCTATGCTTGTGCTTTTTCCCTTCAGCTTCAACATTAGTTTCATCTATTAATGAAACACAAAATAAGAAGTAACCATAGATGCAAAACAAAGTCAAATACTAAATAATGAAACACCTGTCGATTTGTCATTCGCTTGCTGATCCATTTGCTCATCATTTGGGGTTCGACAAATACTATAATTTGGTTATCTTTTCCTTTATTTGATTTCGTAACTTCTTGGCATGCTCTCAAAGCTACAAAGTCAGCCATTGACCCGATGCCTCTATGCTTCTTTCATTGTAACCATATGTTACAAGCTAGAATAGATGGTGGGACGGGTTTCCCATTACCCGCCTTGCAATAATAAAAGTTATTAAATAAAAAAAATCAAGGAGATGCCTGTTGCAAGTCGTGAAGAAAGCAATGAAACCATAAAATATACTCTTTAAAGCGCGGAAAACTTGAAAAACATATGGTGAACAATAAGAAACACCAAATTAATAATGAAGTTCTACTTTAATGCAACTATATAAATCTTTTCCAACCTTAGAGAAAAGATCCTTCCGAAGCAATTGGCACATAGAAGCTTCAGTTGCCACAATAGATGGTAAAGAGAGTTAATAGCATGCAATCAGCATCCCATTTTATGAGTATAAATGTTTTGCTTTCACTATATTTCCTTAGGCCACTTGCAGTATTTACATGTATTTGCCTACTGAAAGCACTATATTAGGACGTAGATCAAGAAAAGATAAATTTGTTAATAATATGGATGCTTGTGCCCAAATTTTTCCATATTTTGGCTATTTTTACCAGGGCGTGTGACTTTGCAGGAAAAATACCAGATGACGTCGCTCCCGGATAAGGAAACTGTCGGATGACGTAAGTTGAAAGGAGTAAAGATTGGATGATCACATGCCAACCCTTTTGACCGGATGTGCTCAAAGTCTCGGGTGCCAAGAAGATTCAGTAAAGCATAAATCCAAATCTAAGCATACGCCCATTTTATCCCAAGTCAGAATGACCAGGATGTTGGAAGTTAACAAGAGAGATCCGGTACTTCATTTGCCCAGCAGTCAGCTATCAGCCATCGAGTGCATCAGGGAGCTGCTCATGACCATACGGCGTACGAGGATAAAGAGATATGATTTGGACGAATGCCTAAAAAAGGAAATTTGTGTTGTGGACCCGTATTGACACCCTTTTACCAACTTGAAAAGGCCATCATCACAAAGCTCATGTGGATGGGACAGATTGGTCAGAGTTGGTAGCAAAAGTCAGCTACCACCTTACCTTGATTGGACAGTCACCTTTTTGAGGGTATAAATACCTCGAAGTTGGGATTTTTATGGGTTCCAATTCTTTTTGAAATTTTACAATATTTTTATTTTTCTGCAACTTTTGCTTTTCTTCTTCTTCTTCTTCTTCTTCTTCTTCTTCATAGTTTAGTTTTAGCTTGTAGTTTAGTTTAGCTTTAATCTTCACAAGCTTTGGGTGAAGCTCAACACCATCTTCTTCATCTTCTCAACCTCATCAAATTCTACAGTTTACCATCATCTACCAGCTTCCGTCAACCCACCACAGACGCAGTAGCATCTTTAGCTACGACATCATAGGAGGGGAAAGCTTTTATTTTTCTGCTTGTTTCTTTCCTTTCTTCCTTTTTAATCATTTGGTTGATGTGTTGGATTTGTATGTTTGTTTTTGTGAAAATTCATTCAACCATGTGTAACAAAACCCCTGTGTGGGTGATATCTTTTAATAAAGGTTTCTAACTCTATTTAATGTTGGCTTTCTTTTAGAAAGGTATGTGTTGTATGGATTCTCTATGCTTATAATGGTTGTATGTATATAGCTTGATCACCTGTATGTATGCATTGATTCACTAGTGGCCACAAGAGTTAGGGCTAGTGATAGATCACCACAGTATAATCTCAGGGACCGAATAGGTTAAAAATAGCTTCTATCAGTCTCCTGAATGGTTTATAGAGAAACCGCACCGAGTGTAACTAACAAAACACCTGGATACGGCGAGAGTTAGGTCCAGGGTTTGATTCGGTTAAGATAAGGGAACCTGATCTAGGGATAGGCTCTTTCCCTATATTCCTCCATCATTCGACACATATTTATTCGGCATTAACACTGTTTAGATCCTTTATGACCGGATATCACCCATACCTTTTATAATCTGTTTTCATCCATCCCTTCAGTTGCCCATGTGGATCCCGAGTTTGGTTTTGTTTCTTGCTTTCTTCCTTTTTATTTATTGCTTGGATGCACACTATTAT
>CAOJCR012698094.1:0-10118 GCA_948330485.1 Euphorbia neoarborescens | reverse complement strand
TAGAGCTAGAGACTTGGTGGCGACTCTTGTTATTATTTTAGGGATCTGTGTTCGAGTCTCTTAAAACTTATCTTACAAAATTTTGTTCTTAAATAAAACACCAAAATATTTTTACCCATGTTTATTTCCCCTCCAATTCTCTTGGTTGCCTACTAGGTAAGGAAAAAGAGTAAAGAAAATCCATATACAAAAAATGGACTAACTAATCAGATTAAAAAGGTTGTTGGAGAACTCTCGGTTTCGAAACTACTAATAGGGTTTAATCTTATTTCTTTTCAATTTTTAGCAAATTAATCTTTGATTAAACCTCTGGTTGGCTAATCTATAATGTTATCCTTTAGGCCTAAAAAATCAACAGAGATAATTTTCATTAAGATTAGTTATCTCCAAATATTATGTTGACAATGCATATGTGATAAATTACCATTGTTCATCACGTTCTGTGCTCTTTGGATTGCTACTTAATTATCACAATGTATACTATAGGCACATGTCGTAGCCATTTTGAAATATCCTCTAACAAATTACATTGTTATTCGGCTTCTTCTATCATTTTATCCAAGGACAAACTCAGGTTCCATAAAGGATCTAGTTATGATAATTATTTTAACAATTTCCAAGAAACATCTCCTCTAGGAGTGAATATGTATACACTAGTAGCATTTAAATTGTTAATGTCAGCTATCCAATTAGCATCAGAATACCCTTCTAGTATAATTGGTTCTCTTATAAAGTGCAATCTATAGTTCTATGTATATTATAAATACCTTAAAAGGAATATCAGGTCTTATATAACTTGATAGGTACGTACATTAAATTTCTATACCCTAGCATATTCCACTTTGTCTATGCTTGCACCTTATTTTTTAATAAATGTTAATTAATGTCAATAAGAATTCTAACTATATCAGAATCTTTTTTATAAAACTTTCTAAGTATAGTATATCGATTTCCCTAGTTCATAAGCATTGGTTTCTTATTTATATATTGGGCCTCTTGTAAATAGTGATGTTGTGCCCTACATCGTAGGCATTGATTCTCATTTATGTAATGCATTGTTGTATATATTGTAATATACTTTGTAATGAATACATTATTGTGTTATTTGAAAAAAGGGATTAATCTTTATATTTTATATCATGCACTATAGTAATATACAGAGTATCAGTTGATTATATTAATCATAAATTGTATCCTATGTTTGATCTAGGTCATTGGAATGAAAGAACTATAAATTTTTGCATCAATTAAACAGCTGGGGGTTAAGGGTATAGGTTGTGCCAGTTGACTAAGGATGTTAAGAATGTAGGTAAGTGTGGGCCACCTAGGAGACTAGATGGATCCATGTATGAAAAGCGATATGGTTTCATTGTTATTCATTGTTTCTTGTGGGAAGGCTTGTTTTATCCCCAGACTTGAGATCATATTAACATAGCATGGAATCCCATACACTTTAACATACATCTTATGGGTCTATATTAGGATCCTCAATAGAGTATGGCTGGGTGGGCCAGTTAAAATAAGTATGTTAGTTATGAGTCGAATAGAATTACCACTCAGTACCCTCTGAGAAGCCATCATTGGCCACTTGGTGGAATGGGATTGTGTATCTACACCCAAATAATTTGGACACTTGTTCATCTTTACAATCCATTCTAGATTAAGAGAGCGATAGTAAAGTAGGCTGACAAAGCCATATATGCTCCAATGTCAATTGGTAAAGAATAAATCATGATCAGCTACTAGAACGGCACCTGTATTAGAGAGAGACTGCTTAGTTTTCCTAATTGGGAGCTATCATGGTTTGCTAGAACCCACTATTATTGTATAAGCTTTGTGCCTGTTGCCAAAAAAGACAGTCCCATTGGATCTTACACAAGAGATTTTCTGGAATTGGGTTATGATCTATTGGATGAGGATTTTATTAAATCATCATAACTAGGTTGGTCATGTTGGATTTAATAGTAGCTTGAATCTAATTTATTTAATTAGTTTATTTACGTAGTGTAATAGGTTAATTGATTATTAAGTTAATCAAGTTAATTGTATTACGTATATAAATATTTAATTAAATAAATATACATATGGATTTTGTATAATTAATTTTTATAGGGTCAAATTAATTAGTATACGTGTAAACGGAGAAATTAAAATAACTGTGAATTTAATTTTGTACAATTAACATATATAATTAAGTTTGACCTATAGTAATTAATTATAGGATTTTAATTTGATAAATTATAAGTTAAAATATGTTTTTATAATTAGATGAAAGTTTAAGGATCAAAATGCTAGTTTTGCAACTTTAGGGAAAATTGCCATTTTGCCCTTAAGGGCAAAATTTTAATTCTTCCCTTGAGGGAAAAATGGCCATTTAGCAATTAAAAATGCCAATATATACATCTCAAAGGCTCATTTCATATTGGTGCAATATTGTATTTGAGGAGTGAAAATTAAGCAGAGAGGGTGCACTTGAGAGGATTTCTACCAACCAAAAGTAACCACAGGCCACTGTGACTCGCCAAAATACATCGGGATTTCGGTGACAGTCTGACAATCGACTCGACTTAGTTTTCTATTCCATTCTCCTCATGTCTACAGTCCAGTCATCACTACTAGTACAGATCCATTTTCGAGAGTGGCCTATGCATTTAACATTAGAGGGTCCAATTTTTGGGCTTACGGTCTCCTCCAACTATAAGATTCCGATTTAGTTATTTCATATATTTTCTGAATCTTACACTTATGGCATATCATGTGCTAATATTATAGTGATTAAATTAAAATAATGGTTCAGTCACACCTAGGCCATGGGGTCCGATTTTGGGAAAATTTTAGAAAGCTTATTTCCATTATGCCTACAGTTTTTCCCACAAATCACCCAAAAACCCAAGAGTGGTAGTAGAGCCCATGGTTCTTTCTAGAACAATTATTTTAATTTAAGACTATATTATCGATTTCTGTGTCATTGTGGTTATCACGTTTTATATATATATATATATGTGTGTGTGTGTGTGTGTGTGTGTGTGTGTGTGTGTGTTTGGATTTTTCGGTGACCAAAATGTCATCGGCGGACCACCAGTGACCTCTTGATGAAGCCAAAAAACACTCGGTCTGGGCATCACATACTGTACATGGGCCGCTCGATAGGGTTTTAGTCGTATCTTATGTTATGGGCTGGTTCCTTCGGTGGGTGACTCGGTGGGTATCTTATTGATAACTAGAGCGTTCTGACCCTGTATTCCCGATTTTCATGATTTTCAGGAAATTTGATTTTAAGCAGGTCTGGGTTAGTCCTATATAAAATTTTAAACCCCGTTTAAATTTTTGTGTATGAAATTGTATGGATATGCATATTTATTTTTTTATGATGGATATATAATTTTATTATGGATTTATGGTTGGTTTTGGTAACCCATGGCATGAGTTGTATCAAATGGCTAATAACTTGGGATTGCATCATTTTAGTGGGAGCGTTAATTTTATTAACGAGTCCTCACTTACAATGTTGTTGTGGCTAATGTTAGTCGACAATCAATTAAATTATGGTTAATATTAAAATCAGAATTATGTTTGATATTTCCATTGCCATGCATTATTATTGTATGATTATGGACGATAGGTACAACTTGTGTTTTATGTCTGTTGCTATGGTACCGTGGGCCCTAATTACAAGATCAGATGTAATATTATTTTGGGGAAATACACCCTGTAATTTAATTTATGTAATCTTATTTGTTGATATTATGTAAATGTAAATTCAACAAAGCCCACCATGGTGTAAGCCCGGTCAAAGGAGGTAAGTTGATCCTGAGTGATTACAACCTGACGCAGTGGAAGCCTAGTTGGAGCCCAGATAAATCATGTATAGATACTGAACATATTAAAGACTAGTATAAATTTAGTTGTTTTCAAGGACAATGTTATTTGCAGACACTTTTTTTTCACACACTTTACACACATGTTCATCTCAACCATTCACCCAGTTTTGATACAATAGACCATAAGGCAAACTCTTCATGGTCCATTGGATGAAAATAGAATGAATGGTTGAAATGAAAGTGTGTGCAGTGGTGTGAAAAGAAGTGTGTGCAAATAACGGGACCTTGTTTTTAATTAGTGCTATAATAAAAGGCCTATATACGACCTGTATTATATCTGCATTTTTTGTTGCATTGTGTGAATGGCTATATACTTCCATATTTCTCACCCACAATTATTCATTATAGGTCATTTTAAAATTGAATCCTAAATAAAATATAGGGTCCCTCAAAAGTGCTTTCTATTTCACAGTTTGGTCCTCTTATTGACGGCTTAGTGTGGAAAGTGTTATCATTGTCAATATTAACTCGATCGATTTGATATAGGGTGATTAGATACACGATTTAAATTTGTTTAAAGGAAACTAGAAAGTGATTGATAGATGTTGGTAGTAGCTATAAAAAGTAATGCCCTGATCACTCAAATCTAGGGCAGTGTACCCTGTCATAGTCAAGTGATAAATTTTGGTTCCAAAGTCCAAGTATCGATCCCACATGGAAATACCCTACAATCACAAAATTGATCAGTTTCCTAACGTGTTTAAGTGAAATATAAAATTGATAAATTCTAAAAATAATATTAGACTAACCTAAATTAATCTATCCTAATGATCCACTTCTAAACTCTGGTTGTAAAGAAATTAATATAATCATTGTAGGTGGCTTGTCCGATCTATGACTATTAATATGGATGGCTTTATAAAATTACTTAAGGAACAAAACATGGAGTAACTACCAAACCCTAATTATGTGTATCAAATAATATGCATTAGCAACTCTAGATCTGGTGATGCTTCTTAGCTGTATTTCCTTATTTAGAAACGGGTAGCTCTAGAGAATAGAAAATAGGAGCCCATATATATAATGAAGTTTTTAGTTCCAACGACTGCCTAGGGTTTAATCTAGGTAAGGCTGCATATATATACTCAGCGAATTAAGGATTTTGTAAGACTTATTTAATCATAAAATAACACATAAATGGAGAAGAAATAAGTATTACGCAAATCTAGAAACCCTAATCAATAAGATAAAGATGGAAAGATATTATGAATTCAATAAGAAAAATCAGGGTGTATTCTCACAACTAGTTAATCAATATTAGAGAAGAATAATAAACTTATTCCCTTTACTGAATCACCGGATCCTAGCATTATGAGATTGCTGAAGGTGTTCTGCTATAGAAAAGTCAATTCAGTGAAGAAGTAAATTGCAAGTGTGTATGATGTGTAGTATAACAAGCAAATGATCCTTTATTGAAAATAATAAAATCAAATACAAACCCTAGAAAGCTTCGTCAAGTTCTAGTTCAAGAATGGAAGAAAAGGTAACCTACTATTGTCTAAAATAAGTTATTTATATATTTAGAATAAAATTAGAAAGACCAAAACAACTGGTGATGAGGCCATATTTTACCTTATATTCTAGGTGTTATTTGTGATTTTATAACGGATAATTTGACTTGTTTTATGTGTTTTTGTTTGTACATTCCTGTATTTTTTGTTTTATTAGCTTTTAGGTCTTTTGTGTACATTCTAGCTGTTTTTGGTTTATTTTTCATGTTGTTCATTTTTCTTTAGTCCGAGGTTGTTAGGCATAAGGATTTGTATATCTTGAGAATGAGACCCGAAATGGGCATGAGTTGAGGTACGTGAAGGAAGTCCAATTAGTGCTTAAACGTTCATCCAGGAAATTTGAATCAAATTGAAAGACAGTTCGAGGCTGAATTTGAAGATTTTTATTAGAGGAAATATAGTAGATATTTATTTTAGCTTTCTAATAAATCACGAGTCACCAAATTTGGACATCGGAAGTGAAAGTTATGGCTGACACAAGAAAGACTATGCAAGCTCAATTGCTTACACGACCTTATGCCATGTGCCACGAGAAGTTGGGATTGGTAGTAGGTTTGGCATGACCTTGTGCCGCTTGTGGCACGTCTTTCCACGTTATAATGCGTAAAATTTGATTGAATTTTGCCTGTTTTAAGTTTTATTTTGCTACTGAACATTTAAATACTATATTTTTGGGTTTAGAGGAGTATCTTTTGTTGAAGCAAAAATATTCAAGAACCCTAGTGTTTAAGATTTCTTTGTATTATGAATTCGGATTTCAATCCGAATGTGTTTTATTTTGAATCTTCCCCTTTTGAGGAGAGTTGGTTTTCAAAAATGAATTCCTTTATAGAGGTTCACCTTTGCGTGATATTCCGCCCGCCAGAGTCCGACAATTCAATATTGAGTTTGACTTGAGTTTACTTATTCAACCTTTTCATTCTCTTTGCTAGTTGTGAACTGCTAGGTATATTTTCGTGATTGTATTCATTGATTTCTTCCATCCATCTTTGCTAATACGAATCATTGATTGATACTCGAAGTTAATGTTAGTGATTTCTGTTGGTTTTATTCATGCTCTATAGTAGCCTTGTAAACTCTCAATTTAATTTGATTCATACCTATTACGCGACTTAGACTGACAACTGACCAACTGGGAGGACTGACAATCCTGCGGAACATAAGCGTACTAAATCTCTTATTCATCAAATCAGGCAATATCTAAAAAACAATCTTACCCTAAGTACTTCTCAGAGTAGGAGTAAATACCGTATCGTGCATTTAAATTGACTCGAGTTTCAGCATTGCTTTGTCTATTGGATCTCTAGCTAGGTTAGTAGAATCCATCCCCATTAATATTCACAGGTCGGTCTAACTATCGAAAGACTTCCTAGGAATTCAGTTATAAGGGTTTTCCGAAAAAGATCATATTGGAGTAGTTTAATTTATTTTTAATTCAAGAATTATTTCATCACCTATGATACGTTAAAACCCTAGATTAGGTATTTTCAGAGGTATTTTCCCTGTGGGATCGATAGCTAGATTTATTACTTGACAAAGATAGGGTACACTGCCCTTGATTTGAGTGATCAGAGTAGTAGTTTCACATCACTGTCGATGCATATTAAGTTTTTTGTACCATTGCCGGGGAAATTATTCTCTTCATTATTCGAACCTAGGGTATATGGCTGATTTAGGCATTCTTTTTTGTGACTATTTTCTTATTTTAGTACATAATTTATTTTTGTTAATTTTTATTTTTTTGATATCCTCGTGTGCTTTATTGTTACGTGTTCTTTCTGGTGCATGCAATCCCTCTCTAAGAGTCCAGAAATTTTGCCACTTGATCCTGAAATTGAATGTTCTAGCCACAGGTTAAGAAGAGAAATACTTAATCAGATGGAGGAAGCTCATCATATAGAGGAAGAGAGGAGAGCTAGAGATCAGGCTGAATTAGAATAACTCTATCACGAACGAGCTCAATGGATTTAGAGAAATGTTAGAGCTGGTGACAATCGAGCCATAACCGATTTGATGGCTCCTCACAGGCTTAGGGACTACAATGGGGTGATTCTACCTCTTATTCCTTCCAATAACTTCGAGATCAAGGTGAGTATAGCATTTGATCCATGCTAATAGATAGTTCAGTGGAGAGATCACTGACAATCCCAATAACTATTTAGACAGATTTTATTGGTGGAGGATATAGCAAGGATTGCAGGAGTGCCACAAGACATAGTTTGATTGAAGCTCTTTCAGTTCTCATTGAATGTGGGAGTGATGGAGTGGTACCGATCTTTGAGACTTTGATCCATGGCATCTTAGGATCAGTTAGAGGAGAAATTCTTGGAACAATACTTCCCACTATCTAAGATGTTGCAACTCAAGAATGAGACATTGGGATTTTAGCAATTTGGAAAAGAGAACCTGAATGAGGGTTGCCAACATTTCCAGCAGCTCTTGAGAAACTGTCCGTATCATTATCTGAATAAATATTCTCAGGTAAGCACGTTCTATCATGGTTTAACACCACCTAACTGTGCTATGGTTAATTCATCCGCAGGTGGAAATATTTTCAATAAGACACCATTAGAAGCGGAAGAGCTTATTTAGGAGATGGCCAGCAGGAGCACCATATGGAAAACTAATTTCCTAACATAAGGAGAAGTCCGGGTTGCAGATTTGGTATGCCAAGATGCCGCAATAGACGACATGAATAAAAAGCTAGATTTTGTAAGGGTAAGGATGAGTTTAGGCACACCTTACCCTCAAGCGGTGATGTGCATATCATGTAGAGGGGACCATCTGAGCTAAGAATGTTGTGTGTGTGGTCCTCATACCTAACCAGTGGAAAATGTAAGTTATGTGGGCGGCAATTGAAGGTATAATTAACCCTACCCTCAAACTTACAATTTTAATAATAATAAAAATTATGGAAGGAGGTTCCAGCATCCAAATATGTATATAGTAATATTAACAATGTGCTGAAACCCCCTCCCCCCTAGTTTTGATTATGAGCATCAGGACCAGGGGTTAGCTAAGAACCCCAATGAATATAATCTTCAGTTTCGGCAGCAAGCCGCTCCAAGTAAGCAGGACGAGACAGCAATATCTTTGTTAGAAGATATATCATCTCGCCTTATTGACATGGAGGCTTATGGAAAGGATTCGGGAAATCAGGTAGCTCAATTGAATAGAGAAAGACAAGAAAGGTTTTCAGGCAGTCTCCCTGGTACCACTAAACAGAAGCCAATAAACACACACGAGGGAGACAGACCACTCAATCACTGTTGTGAGTGTTGGTGAGGTGGGGGCAACAGATTCTGAGACTACTACTTGACTTCCATCTCGACAGGTAAGTGATGAGTTGCGAGAGGTAAGCAACCCCGACTAAAAATCTAGAATGCCTTTTGCTGTGATTAAAACAGAGAAAAATTCTATTACAAATCGAGTTTACGTTCCTAAATTACTTTCCCTCCGAGGGTCAGCTAAACCCAACTTGATCATACGAATTCTAAATTCCTTAAAATCTTTAATAAATTAAAAGTATATTTACAATTAATAGAGGCTCTTCGAGAGATGCCTAATTGTGCTAAACGTTTCAAGTAGTTATTTATAAGAAAAATAAGCCAAAAGGAGATGAAGTTGTGGCACTGACGGATGAATGTTCAGCGCGAATAACAAACAATCTTCCATCTAAGAAGAAGGATCAAGGAAGTTTTACCATTCCTTACCAAATAGCAAACATGAAGATTTATAATGTGCTATGCGATTGGGGCATAAGTATAAATTTCGGTAGGGGGTCAAATTCAGGCCCAGAAACTCAACAGGAGCAGTGGAAGGGTTTTTAAAATTTCGGGATTCAGTCCCGTAGGAACCAATTTAGCGAATCTGAGGGATTCAATTAATTATCTATCTGATTGGAAGTAATCTAGGGTTTGTGGAAGAAATAAAACAGATAGATCCAGAGACTTACCGTTTATATCTTTCAAGATGCCGCTAAATCCTTACGATCCAACTAAAGAGTAATGAACGAACTTCTCTTGGCAGCAGATCCGTGCTATTGGGGTCAAGATCGAATCCTCGGTGTTCATGAAATCTTCAAGAACAGATGAAACGAAAAGTCTAGGGTTTTTCTCCATATCTAAAATTCATAAAGCATAAAACCCCTATCATAATTTCATCCATCTTATTCTTTATATAATTGGATTGCAGAAACCCTTGATGGACTAGATGTACAAACGCGGACCACTAGTTTTTGGCCCAATTAATATTAATCGGTCCAATTAAATTCCAGTAACTCAAAATAAATTTGTAAACGGTTAATTAAATCCATGTGTTATATTTTAATTCTTAATTTCACCAAAACGTAAATTGATCAATTAATTTAGCTATGAATTAATCTAATTGAATATGTTAATTTACATAATAAGATTTTAATCAAAATCTACTTAATTCCAATTGCATATAAATTAATTAAATTTCATTCATAGTAAATAAATTAATTAAAATTCTATGCAATTGATTTAATTAAATTATTCACTATGTCTAATTCAATTAATTCAAAATTAATTAATTACCATATGTAAATTCAATAATTAAATATTTAAGATTTAATTTATTAATTAAATCAAATATAATTTCTTCAATCCATATTTAGGTAATTAATTGATCCAAACCCATAGACCACCTCATCTGAAGCCACAAGCTCAATATGCAAAATTCTATGGGATTGTCTATATAGTGG
>CAOJCR012694321.1:0-11964 GCA_948330485.1 Euphorbia neoarborescens | reverse complement strand
ATCTCTCTAAATTAAGCTCTCTTTCAAAACCCTAAATCTCTTCTCTCATCTTTACTGCCATGGGTAAACGCAAGAGCACTCAAACTCCAAATGATCTTGTTCTCCCTGGATCAAGGCATCCTTACCCAAATATTCGTTCTTGCTCTGTTCTCAAACCAAGAACATTCAAGTATTCATATATTTCTATAACTGAGCCCTACAAGACTTGGATTCACCGTCAATAATGGAAATACTTCTTCAATATCCAGTCACCTACCTTCGATGATCTTATTCTCAAATTCTATGGTAATATAATCACTGATAATATCTAAAAAGACTACTTTCACACCATGGTTCGAAGAACGAAGATAACCATCAATTCAGTAGTCTTGGCTGACATCCTGGAAACCTAGAATGAGGGTACTATCCTCAGAAATCTTGGGGATAAGAAGAAGGTCAAACATTTTGACTTGAACTACTTGGTGCCAGAAGGGTTAACTGGAAAAATAATAGCCACTCATCTGTCTAGAGAGGAAATGCTGGCTTATTTTGTCACCGCTCAGTATATTTCACCCAAGCGATTCAGCAAAAACTCTGTATCACATTTTGAGCTCTGTATCATTTGGCATTTATTGGAAAACAAGCATCTGAATCTTCCTGTCCTACTTATTAATCAAATAACGCAGCCTAAGCATTTTCTACCTTATGGCTGCCTGATTACGGAGATCCTTCAGTACTTTTCAATAGAACCTTTTGAAGAGATGGTGCCACTGCCTCCCTCTGTCATGGATGAGAAGATATTGAACTCTTTAGAGTTTGGCAACTCCTATGAAAATAAGGAGAAGGAAGCTCCTCCTGCCAAGCTTTGCAAAACTAATAAGCAACCATCTGACAAAACTAAAGGGGTAACCTTCAAGCTTCCTGCAAAGAAGCCCAAGTCTCCAACAGCTAGTAAGCTACCTGCTGTTGAAACTGACTCCTCTGATACTGAGACAGAACATGAAGAGTTAGCCGCTCTGCTAAGACAAGTAGAGAGGCATCCAAAAGGATCTCCATCCCCTAATACTGATCTACCTCCTCTTTATTAAGCTCCTATTAAGCAGTTCTTCCATCCATCTCATGTTTTCCCTATTATTGAGAGTGGCCCTTCGGAAGTTAATCCTTCCATTGATAATCCATTAACTCCCATCTTCAATTAACAGAATGAAAATCCTCAGTCTACTAAGGTTATCGAAATTGAAGATGATACTGACAATGCTACTGATAATCAACCTCAGAACGCAACTGATAAAGGTACTGAAGACCTCCCTCCTTTGGTAAGTACTGAACAAAACAATGCTCCCCAATCTACATCTGGGTATGAGGTTCCACTTTATAATCTAAGTTCAGTCCCTCCCACTGTTCCTTCCTCAGTACTATCATCATTAGCTCTACTTCCTGCATCTATCCCTGAACCATATTTTCCTAATTCATCTCTGTAAGTAGCTATTGAGCTACTGGGGAATTTTATGGAACAGTGAAAGGAAATTAAGCTGAGGATCTACCTACTTCACAACCTTCTACTCAGCCTTTCCTTCCAGCTACTTCTCAACCATCTGCATCTCATCCAGTAAAGCCTGTACCCAACATTCTTCGAACTTCACAAGAAAGGCAAGAAAACAATCCTGTCCAGAACCTTGTTGACCAACCTAAGGCTCAGCTGACTCAGCCTCTTACTCCTACAACCCCTTCCCCCTTGAGCCAAATAATTTCAATATTCTTATGAGAGAGATCAACAATTTGAAGGCAATAGTGCATAGTTCTGCCAATCTTCAAGCCTCTTCGTCATCTCTATCTATGGTGGATAGAATGGATATAGTACAGCTCAGCATGACCGAAAAACTGAACGAAATTCACTTTGTAGTCAAGACCTTAACTGCTCCACCTCTTTACGCTTCAATGGTTAAGACTCAGATGCAGACTCAGATTGAATCTCTAACTAGACTCCATACTGAGCAATATTAAAGTCTGAGTGAGCAGATAGGAACAGTCTGAGAGCTGAATTCACCCCAGAATGCTACACTGGAAACCATTCGAGGCCAAGTGTCAAAGATGATGGTTAAGCTCAGGGCCTATACTGCCAAGCCCACTACTCTTGAGAATGAGATCAAGGCTATGTCTTGATATTTTCTTCGGTGCTTTCAGAACTTCACCTCTCAGATCACCAACAATGCACTGTAGAGCACAAGAGCACTAACCTTCATTGGTTCTGCAATTATGAAGAGTGCCTCTTAAGATGTACAAGTTTAATGGAATGAGCTCAATACTGCACTACATATTCATCTAAGTCAACTTCAACAGATTGCTCTAGAGCTCAGCTCTAAACCTCCATCGCGCATTACTCGTGATACTGATTTAGCTTCTGCTCCGAGTATGGATGTTAACAAAATAGGGAAGAGAGCATCTGGATCTCAATCTCAATCAACCCCAGTTCAGTCTCAACAACTTCTACCACCTCCTAACCCTAATTCTGGTTCCTCTAAGTCTTAGACTTAATAATTTTAGGACTTAATGTACTTCTTTGTAATTCATTTCATACAATGTATTGCTTATCTTTTTTTAAATGAAAATTCTCTCAGTTCATATTTATTATATTCAATTTATCTCTTATCATTCTCAGTTGCTGCTCTAATTGTTTATATATATCTGAGAATCGTTGCTCTAATCTTCATTCACATACTGAACTGGTTTATTTTTACATGAACTGAAGTTATAAAAATTTAATCTTTCAAACACTTGTCTAACAAATGCTGAATTATTTTATCATCATCAAAATGGGAGAGATTATTGGAACCCTATTTTGATTTATTTTTGAAGATAACAAAATATTACTAAGTGTGTCTAGAAAAATTAATTTTGGGAATAATTTTATTATCCAACATGGTGCATTTAATCCCTTTGATTAAGTGTGCAGATCATTGAAAAGTAACTTTGGTTGTGTGTTACTATAACTGGCGAGACAAAGTGCTGAAAGGACAAAAGCAGACTTATGTCTCTATACCAAATCGGGTAATAGTATTAGTACCAAATCAGACAAGATCAGTATCGAATCAGACAAGATCAGCCCCAGTACCGGACAAGGGGACAACACCATTGGAAATCCCTTATTGAAGACAAAAGATTTCATTAACGGCTATGACTCAACTAATCCAAGGATCAGCACTCAATGGCTAGTCTTGCTGGAATAGTATAGATAGAGGAAGTCTTCACTCATGCAAGGTTACAAAGAATTTACAGAGAACACAAGAACAAGAACTTTAGAACTTTTCAAAAACCTCTATAATTCTTTAGAAAGAATAACATAAGTCTAGAACTTCATCTACTTTATATTCTCTCTCTTCACAAATTTTCAATCACTTGTTATTTGTACTTAGCACTGCTAAGGGTAAGTAGTAGTTAGCTTAGTTACTTATTGAGAACGATACTCAGTAGGGTATTAGATTAAGTTATAAAGGTTTGATTCCTACCTGAAATGTCTCATAGTGGATTTGACTCTCAAGGGAAGGTATCTTGGGGATTGGATGTAGGTACTGAAGGTAAGTACCGAAACAGTATAAAATCGCCGTGTCTCCTTATTTTTCAATCTTTACCATACTACTGAATATTTCATTAAAATACCATACTGAGTTTCTCCCCTCTCTCATACTAAAGAATTTAGTCATCTACTAAGCTCAGTATCAAAGTCAGTATTTCAGTACCTTGTTTTCAATTCTTTAAATTTCTCTTCAGACTGAAATATTTTTTAGAAAAACACCCATTTCACCCCCTCTTGTATTTTTTCGGCCTATCTGGGATCCCATACGGATAAAAGGGGACTTTCAATGAATTATAAAAGAGAAGAGGACAGATAATCAAAACGAAATACACAAGTAGAGAAAAGGCGATTCTCAAACTGGAGGATCGACGGACGACCGACGACGGGAGCTGGACTGCAAATTAGGGAGCTGATGCATTCTGACAAATTGAAACTAATCGAAGGCAATTCTCAAGGGCTGCTGCGAATTTAACAGCAGTTAAAGGAAGAGAAAAATCACATAGGGGTTTCGAAATTAGAGAGAAATAAAAAGACAGGGGAGACTTTCAATGAGGATTTCTTTCAAAAGAGGTCTTCTTCGATTTTGGCTAGCAAATTGGAAGAAAATTCAAAGATAGAGGCCTGCAGCTGCGATTGGGGAGCTTCGATTTTGGACTGCAATTTTCAGTGAGAGAGATCAATTGAATGACCTTTTAATTCATAAAAAGATCTTTAATTCATGTTCAATTCTCTAAGATTATCCCATGTGGATTAAGTTTTAAAATCACTTTCATTGAGATCAAAATTTCGTCTAAATTTGGATTTAAATCGAACTCATGGATCGGTTCACTAATTGAGCTTCTCAAATCGGATAAGTTCACTGCATAGATAATATCCTAAGACCCAAAAAGAAGATCATTTCTGCTTCATGTGTGTTGTCATTGATTGTTGTTGCTATGTTGTAATATGTTTACTATTACTGGGATTTCTGCTTCCAGTATCATGCTAATGATTGTTGTTTTATATGTGGTAATTCATTTCCTGTCGTTCAGTTACTGTGTAATTGAGTTAAGCCCCATTGCATCTGTTGAGAATGTATTTTCTGCTATGAAATATGTAAAGACTGATTTGAAAAACAGAATGGGTGATGAATGGTTGAATGATAATTTAGTTGTATTTGTCGAGAGAGAGATTGTTGCAGCTGTTGATAACGAAGCTATTTTGAAGCGTTTTCAGGACATGGAAACTTGGAGAAGCCAATTATCTAGCCGTTCATCAAAAGTTCAAATATACGATGTACCTTGTTTTTTATATTTTTTTATGTTAAATTCACTTTGATATACTTTTCTTATGATATTTTCTTTTAATATATTGACGTACTGAGAAAAATTCCTTAAAGAATTTTCGCCACATATTTTAGATTTCTGGCTCCGCCACTATATATATTAATAATTATTATATTTAGGATATGTGGTATAAAAATTAAATACATCAACATCATTAAAATATACTACAAGAAAAATCAGTAACACCTACCAACAATCACCGACCATAATGTTTCGGTAGGTAATCTCCCACCGAATCACCTATCGATGGTAGATGATGTAATATCACCTACCAATATTTCTTTGGTCGGTATTTTGGTAGGTGTTGTAAGAATTATAAAATAATTAAATTATTATATTTATTAATTTAATATATCATTTTAATTAATTAACATTTTCAAACCCTATTTTTCTATACCCATTCTCTCTATCGCCCCCTTCCTTTCCCTTCTTCGCCGCCGCCATGCTCCCTTCTCTTTATCACCGTTCACTCATGCTTCGTGTTCCTCGCTCCCTACTCCTTTATGCTTAAAATAATAGCATAGAAAGCCTGTTTATAACACATCAATTCCAGCATTTTCTCCTCATCCTCAGTTTTCGTTTCTCCTTATCCTCTACGCCTCTCTATCTTCTTTGCATTACTACCTATTACCGTTCATCGTCGATCTAGTAATCAGAGCTTCTTCCAATCTTTCTTCCTCTCAATGCTTCTCTCTAGATTTCTGCATTGAGAATTTGATGATTCTCAAGGATTGTATTAAGGTATACAAAGGAACAGCTGCTCGCTTTTTTTGAAGGTTTGCCTCTTTTTATAAACTTTTACTTTTGTCTTATAAAGGAGCCTGTCAGTGTGAAGTGTAAATCATCGGTAGCTGCCATCTTCTCCACTCTACATCTCTTATTCTTTGTTCTCCATTGTTGGATCGAGTGATTCCAAGCTTTATTTTTCCGATTAGTCTACTGTATTACAAGCTGAAGCACAAAAGAAACTACGCTTCGAACATTTCTTGGTAAAATCCTAATCCCTAATTTGATTTATCGCTTAATTTGTATTTGTAGACTTGAAGTTAATCATCTATTAGTATTGGATTCGTCAATCTCTTATCGATTAATTTTAAAATTGTTCTACTGAGAAAATGAAACGTTTCATTGAAGCAAAGTTATGGATGGAATTAATTGGCATTTCAAATTAGGTTGTTAATAGGCGTGTCTATTTCCTTTTTTTTTTGTAATGTTTAATTTTTCAAATTTTTGCACGCGGCTTTGCAAGGGTTCACTCAAAAATTGTACAAATGATGAAAATGAAAGGCTATTCGCATCGTTTCTCATGTATGTGATCTTGATAACTGATTTACTTTTTTTGTGCTTGATGTGTATTATGCCCTTTAAACTTGTGCTTTAAATGTTTGTTGTTATAATTGCATATATCAATTTAGCTATTTTGTGTTTATTTATTAAAAAAAAACAGAGTATTCTAATTGGAATGATTCCAATTATTTAGCTTTTGATGGGACAAATTTTATCAAATGAAAGCTACTTTTATTCCTAAGGTTAATGATGAGTTGGACATCCAAAACTTTGAAAAATACAAGGAGGTAGATTTTTATTTCTTACAAACTTGGTTGTTACTTGTTTGGTACCATTTTGTTGCTTGTCTTTCTGCCATTTACACAAATCTTTTGCAGACTGATACTCAAGCTCATAATACGCAAAAGCTGATTCGTGGAGGAAGGTTAGTAATGCAGACTTCATATTATATTTGCTGATCTCTATGCCTATTGTAGCCAGTGGAGCTTAAGGTTTCATTAGATGTTGATTCCTGCGAAAGGTTTGACTCATTATGAATTGTCAACCCTTTTTAACCCAGTTCTTAGGCTTCTATTCCAACACTTTAAACTTTTGTATATTTGGGCATTCGAGCACATCTTCCTTTGAGCTTAAGGCTTAAAGGAAGGTCCAAATAAAAATATTTGAGCCCTTAGAGTGGGTGCACAAATTGCTATTTTCATGTAAAAAATGCAGGAGGGGTTGGCAATTTAGGGGGATAAGATTGTTATCCACCATTGCCGTCGGAGTCTTACCCTGGAACAGGTATACAACGAACTTATTAGTTTCAAACATTAATTAACAAAGTTAAAGAAATGAACCTATTTATTGACATGTTTTGTGTGTTTGGATTTTGATTTAAAGTTTCGCTTTGCCGCTACTTCCACTACTCCTATAACCCCTGTTGTTACTACTGCTGCCCCTAGTGTGTCTCTATGCATTAAGACATATCTATTTGATGTTGAGATGTACATGAAGTGTAGAGATATATCTTATATTAATAATTATACTCGGAAAGTTATTATAATTAATATGGTTTGTCAAATAACAAGAGTCTTTATTTATGTGGTCTGACTTGTATATCTATTTTTGTCGATTGATCTTGCAATGATTTTTTCATCAATCCTTCCTATATTTCTTCTTTTTAGGTTTTTAAATATTTTTTTATTTTATTTTTATTTGAAATTAATAAAAATGATTTTGCTAAAACATCAATTTTTTCATGGATACAAATTTTTTATGACTAAGATATTTTTAAAATCCATATCTTAGGAATTTTTTTCTAATTGGTGCAAGGTTTATAGATTATATTTATCTCAATCTACAATTTTTCATAATTAATTATTGGTTCACTTCCTTCCACGACATATAGTGTTTATTTTTTAGTTTTTTTTTCAATTGGAATTTTTCCAATGATTTGATTTATTATTTCTACTTCTTGTATTAGTAACTATACATATTGAATTAGTTTTTAATTGATATTTTTGTACTTTTTTTAATTTACTCCGTGAAGATTGATTGTTTTTCATCTTTAATTTTTAATATTTTTCTCAAAGTTAGTTCAACGTCAACGCATGTATACATGTTTGTATGATTAATGCATTTCCTTCTACTTCAATTTTTAACTTTACAATGCCATCACTGAAGTGCATCAGGCTGAGAGAGGGTCGGTTGATAGCAGATTAGTACATTTATCAGATCTATAAACTTAAGTGTGAGTGACAAAGGTTGAGGCGACGAATAGTCATCTCTGTGCAGGATCACCAAGGCTACTTCTTAGGAACTAACTCTAGGCAAGACAGTTTGACCTCAGGTGCTATCAGGATCACCAAGGCTACTTCTTACCAAATCAAGGTTGCAATCGTCACCAACACCGTTATTGTTTTCCTCTTTACTACAATGGTATCACAAAAATAATGTCCTTT
Source organism: Euphorbia neoarborescens (assembly GCA_948330485.1). Lineage (NCBI taxonomy): Eukaryota > Viridiplantae > Streptophyta > Magnoliopsida > Malpighiales > Euphorbiaceae > Euphorbia > Euphorbia neoarborescens. Next base: position 3,856 of record CAOJCR012694321.1, on the reverse strand, counting down.
TTCTTGTGTGATTTTTTTATATATATTGGAATAAATGGGTCCAAATATTAGTCTATTCGACTTTAGTTTTTTTGGTTCAAGTCCAGTTACAGAGTTTCAAGGCTTGGTTTCTAGCATGTCTTCATGAAGTTGATCAATGTCATGTCCTTTTCATTATACTTAATATTCTCTTTACATGATATGCTAATTTCCTTTTTATCACATCCATGCCAATTCATGATCTGGATTTGCTGATGAAGATCTCATGCTTACTTATATTATGTCTGTTTTTGGTTTCAGATATTAGCTGTTGCAGGCTATACTCTGTCGCCTTTTCTGTTTTACACCGCTGTCCCTTCTGTTCTTAAGGTGCTTTTCCTTCATGTTCCTTAATCTGCGGAAGTTTGTTTCTGTTAATATCTGAAGCGACAACACAGTTTACATGTGTGCATACAGTTGAGTGGATCCACAATGTTCAATCTCCATCCTCACAGCGGATATGTGGGCAGTAGTTTTTCGCATTGTGTTTTACTAGCAGGAGGTTAGCTGTATTGGCTAAACACAATTTGGTCATATCATGCTTTAGAATAATTTAGTATATTTAAAGGGAATCAGGGAATGCTAACCATATTGCTTATCGTATTTTCTAAATACGTAATAAATCACCTATCTCTCGTATGCATGTGCGTGTCAATCGGTTTGCTTTCCATTATCTGTTTTCAACTTGTCAGCAGTATCATCTGAGGAGAGTTTGATGATTTATAAAGGGTTTAGCGGAGTACATGTATCTTTTTCTAATTCCAACATAAAAAAGTCATGTTGGTGATTTTTATGGATGATTGTTTCTAATTGGTTGATACAGTATCTTCAGTTTTCTTGCAGAGAGAACATTTATAGCCCCACAGAAGTGGATGAGAGGAAAAGGTATGCCTGGTGACCATGTGAAGATGGTTGTGGAACTTATTATTCCTGTGGCTTGTGAGCAAGGTATGAGGTTTGCTATCAGAGAAGGAGGGAAGACTGTTGGAACTGGTGTTATTCAGTCCATTGAGTAGGAAATGCTCTTTTACTTTGGCTTTTTTGAACTCTATATCTTCATATTTGTGCATTTTGTTTTCACCATTCAATCAAAACTTTTGGAAACCACTGCCACATATTCTATAGTTTTGTTTTTTTATTTGCCCTTTTTTTATTAATGTTTTGTTTAGTTGGACTATATTCATGTAATACTTTTAATGTGAGTTGTTATCATCAGTTATTCACATGCTTAGTTGGCTCCTAATTGCTTAAAGTCATAAACTTTTAATGACATATGTAAAGAGCAGATTATGGTAGCTCATTATGCATGTCTGGCTTCAGAGTTGTGTCAATCTATGCATTATGTCATCTCTTGGTAAATACTGGCTAGCTGTTCACCTGTTTGGTTCTATCCATGGCTTAGTTCTACCATACTTGTTGATTCTGTGTTCTGCATATCTGATTTTATGATCTTATCTGATTGAGCTCTCGCTTGATTTTTATGTGGCATATCTTTTTTGCTACTCCTATGTCATAAAAGGTAGCACAAATTAGATGTTAGCAGAGGGTTTGTGGCTTTGTAACATAAGCTAGCATAAATTAAGGCACTAGAGCATAATTAATTGTCTTCACTCTCAGAATCGATTAGCTTAATAATAAAATCCAAAGTAGGCAGTAACAATCATGCTGTGTGCCATATAGTATTACGAGCTTTCACATTAAGATTTAGGGTTGCTAGGAAAGGAAGATTCTCATCAAATAAATGTTTCACTTAATCACTTTGTTGTCTTAATGTTCTTGTTTATAGACTTTTCAAGTCATTTCTTTTCGTTGTTGTTGTTTCCGTTGTAGTCATTTCTTTTGGTAAGAACAGTCAAAGCTTATAATATTTTGAGTTACCTATTTAATCAGTGTTAATTTGTTTGCTCACAGATTGCGCAGGCTGCGAGACCAAAGATAAAAAATACTTGCAAAGGAATATGATTATGGGATGGCCATTATTGGTTAGTTATATAATAATAGTAGTAATTAATAGTAAATTAATAATTTAATAGTAGTAATTTTATTATTCAATTCTGAAAGACTATGAGACATAATATATTGATTTCTGTTCTATCCTATTATTAATTTTCTATTATTATTTTGTATTTGAGTTCTCTTCAATCCAAATTATTTACAATAATTTACTGATTATATATTGATTAATTTTTTTATTAATAAAAACACCTACCGGTTATTTGGTAGGTAACATTGGTAGGTGATTATCACCTACCGGATAATTTGGTAGGAAATACCAGTAGGTGATAATCGCCTACGAACTCACCTACTACTGTTTTCGGTAGGTATTCACCTACCGGGTTCGTAGGTATACGTTACCTACCAGCCGGACGCCTACCGGTATATAGTTGGTAGGTGACTCGTAGGTATTGTGTAATACCTACCGAAATGTAATCAATACCTACGAAAATTTTCGTAGGTGTTACAGGTTTTTTTTGTAGTGATATGTTACTTATTATTTAACTGCGTTGAGACATTTCTCTCACAATTGTTATATATGAGATCAATTTTTTTATATTTAAATTATTGTATATATGTAGTAAAAAAATATTATGGCGTTCTAATTATGATATTTAACACCGATTAATAAATATTGCGGATATCTACACAATTAAAAAATATTACGTAATGCAATAAAATTTAAAAAAAATTTAAATACATGAATAGTTAAAAGGAAAATCTAAAATTAACATTAACTTGCAGAACTATCATTCAAAATGAAACTTTGCACATTGATTTTATATAAAGTAAAATAGCAGAGAGATGATCAATTTTTATTTCACTAAATATTCAAATTACTCTTACACTATATGTTTATATACATTTTTTTTAAAAGTACATTGCCCCAAGTTGTCATCCTATATAAAAACAAAAAAAAAAAAAGAACATATTAGAACCATCATGTTCTTTGCATATATTGTTAAAAATACTAATGTGCTTGAATTATTAAAAAACTAATATACTATCTTATACTATTTAAAATATTTTACTCTCTTTTTAGTTTAACTAATCATTATTCATATTTTAGATAAATATTATTTTCACTTGGATTGAATAAATGAAATTGTTTAGTTTTTAAAAAATCATTAAATTGGAGTTCCATATCAAATGTTAATATTGGTTGATAAGTTTGGTCCTAGTTAGGATTTAGGGCAGTGACAGTGCCAGAGCTCGTTGGTTGGGGGGCAAATGCGTAAAAAAATATACACCGACAATTGTTACAATAAACTAAAATATATAATTTCCAACAACTCCATTAAATAAACAAATATTTTTATGCAAAATCACACATGATAATAATAATTTTTTTTTCTAATTGAGGAAGATGGAGTAGTAGTAACACGACAACTCTTGCAGGAGGAGGCAACAAGTTTCTGCGAGATGCCAAATTTTAAAAACGTTGCATAATGGCTTCTTCCTCAATAGTAACAAAAGTCGCTTTTTCAATAGCATACTAAGCAATCAGAGAGTAAGTCATCTCCTAATCGATTACGCAGGTCTTCACAACATTCATTGCAGAAAAGCATCTTTTAACTGTAGCTGTTGTAAATGGTAAGACTAAGGCTAACTCAATAAGGCGATAAACTAAAGGGAACATATTGTGATATTCCCGCTCCACCATCTTTCTAGCAAGATCTTCAACATCATCAAGATTGGAGAATTTCGGATGGTCTCTCACATGAGAAATGTAGTTCTGAAGTTGATGGTCAAGCTCCATTAGATCGTTACTAGAGAAATATTCTGAGTATAACCCAGCAAGATGCAGTAATTTCCCATGATCAAATCGAGCAAATGATTTTGA
>CAOJCR012692949.1:0-13326 GCA_948330485.1 Euphorbia neoarborescens | reverse complement strand
GGTTAAATCATTATTAGATAATGATTTATGAATGAGAAATTAAATATAAATATTTTATATTTATATTTACATTAATAAGATTAATGTAGCAACATGTTATAATTAAATTATATAGTGATATAATTAATATAACATGTAATTCTATATTTGGTGGAGAGGGAAATAAGTTTAATTTATTAATTGAGAATTAATAAAACTTATTAGGGTTAATTCATAATTATAAGTAAATACAGGATTTATTTATAATTATTACCTAACCCTAACACTATAAATACCTAAATGTATTTATCTTGGGGTAAAGTTCAAAAAAGTACCCTGTTGTTTGACCCTTTATCAAAAGAAGGACTGTGAAATTTTTTGTATAAAAAAGGGGTCTGTGGTTTTGCTCCGTTATCAAAAAAGATTTAGAGTCCAATTTTTTTATAAAATGAATGTATGTGGGATTCTTAAAACTTATTGTATGTTTGAAATGAAAAAGAAAAAAAACCACAGACACCCATTTTGATACAAAAAAATTCACAGTCCTTCTTTTGATTAAAGGCTAAACCACAGTGCACTTTTTTGATAATGGAGAAAAACTACAGCCACCCATTTGATATAAAAAATTTCACAGTCCTTCTTTTGATAAAAGCTCAAACCACAGGGCACTTTTTTGAACTTTACCCTTTATTTTATGCTAACCTAACATAATATAATTGATATTAGAAAACTCTCCAAAACCCTAGCCACCCACACTAAAAATCATGATTTTTGGTGTTCCAAACCTAGGGAATTTCATTTTTTCTCATTCATTCGGTGAAGTGTTCATCGATACTAGCGCTAGCACGCAGTGAACTGATCGCTCCATATGGATCAACTATAGAGGAAAGCATCTCGGTTCCTCGATCCAATCCATATTCTGTGTTTTAAAGGTAATGATCTAACCATTCCTTCAGTTTATCCAAAATATATGGATCTGAGGTTATGAGATTTTAATTTTATTCCGCTGCGTATATTTGGTTTATGCCATTAAAATCCCTTCAACGGCCTTAACTGTGATGTGGGTGAGGGTCCACCTCACCTTGGCAGAGAGCCTGTGGCAATCATGGTGCTGTCTGACGAGGAAGCGAAAGTGGAGGAAAACTAGCTGGTGCGAAGGACTCCTTAGGCACCCACAAAGGCTGCGGTGGGTCATGGAAAGGATGCACCTATTTCCCAGGATGTACCTACCTCTAAGGAAGGGCTTGTTTCCTAGGACGTTCCCTGTGGTGGAGGGAAGTCAGGTTTGGATGTTGCACTTCCGATAGCTACCCCCTGGATTCCCCCATAATGAAAGAGAAGCTACTGAAGATCTTTCTATCTAAAAATGAGGCCCTATAGCCACAGTCTGGAGACGATGCTAGGTGGGAAAGGGGCTTCCATTACATAGTTCAGGTATGGCACAGACCTTTTAGCCGATGGGGTATTATGTTTTAAAAGCGTAAATTTATACTCTTTCATTGTGTAGGGTCTGAATGATTTGATATGCATTTTCGCACATACGATGGAAGATAGCCAAAGGATGAGGCTAGTGGAAAAGGAGCTGGGGAAGGTGAAGAGCGAGCTGTCCGCCACCAGGGCCCAGTTGGTAGAGAAGGAGAAGTATGATACCAACTTGGCAGTGGAGAAATCAAGAGAGGAGGTGACTGTGGCAACAAGGGATAAGGCCTTATGCCGACTGGACGAGGTGCGATAAGAGTCTTAGCTTTCTGTTCAGGAGGCTTATAGGAGAGGCATGAGCGGGAGGCCCATTTAATAGATAAGCTTACTGTAAGCTCGCGGGAGATGGATAGACTGAAGGTGATGGTAGAGAGCCTCAGGGTTGAACTGTCTGAGAGGCGACGTGAGCGGGATAACGTGAAGCGGGTGTGAGAGCAGGCCGTTCTGGCCAAGGAGACGTTGGAGGAGGAGAGGGATGACAAACAGCATGCTCTAGTTGATGAGTATTCCCAAATTTCCCTCTTCTTCAGCCGAAGATGCATAGATACGGCTCGGGCTGACCCAGGCCCAGAGCTAGTTATCGCCGAGGTAGAGTTCCCCATAGAGGAGGAATTTTATGTGGTGAGGCAGAGTACCAGAGGTGTGTTGAACAGGTCCTGAGGGAAAATGGAGTAAAGATTGGGAGAGGGTTTCTGATGACAGTTCTTTTTCTGAGGAGAAAGGGGTTACTGGTGAAGGGACGGGCACCGTTGAGGGGGCTGTGGGAAAGGTTACTGATGAGGGGGTGGGCGGTGTTGATGGGGTTGAGGAAAGGGTTACTGGTGAGGGGGTGAGCACTGTTGGATCGTCTGCTGAGGTAGCTTTCCCAGTTGTACAGACTCCCCCTGCTAATGTGCCTCCTCTCCCTACCTCTGCATTTCTTGAAGTGACTCCTCCTCGAAATCTATGTTTTTATACAGAGATCTGCCCTAACAGGGAGTTTGATTTCTATTTGCATAACCATGCTTCTATTTTGGGAATAGGTAGACCGATACACTATCCTGTTCATGGGCTTGGGGGCCCGCCCGGCCCAACCATGCCTTCCCCCCTTTGGGTGGGGCTTGGGTTTTAAAAATTCCCTTTCGGCCTGGCCCAGCCCAAGCTCGTTAAAGCCCGAAAGAAATAGGACTGGGCTTGAGCTTTATATTAATATAGCGGGCCGACCCAAACCCGACCTGCCATATTAATTATAATTAAAAACATTATTTAAATAAAGTAAATTTTATTATCTATAATATTAAGGTTTTACTAAAAAGTAAACTTTTATACCACTTAATCAAAAAAAATTATATACATAATTTCATCATTAGATGAGCTGTTGTATCGCTTGATTTCACAGTATCTGTTTTACCATCCCCAACTCCCTTGTGGATGTATATTTTTATTATTTTTTGAGTTGTGTAGCTGGTTCAGTATGTTTGCCTTTTTCTATTTTTTAGTTATTGAATTTCAAGTTCTTCCATCATTTAACATGCATATGTGGCATCACTAAAGGTTTTACTGGGCTTTATCATTTTCAATTGTTTCCTGATTTCCTAACATTGAACAGATAGACCATGGTACTGATTTTCTTTTATTTTCTTCTCCATCTTCCTCCTGCCTTTGTTTTGACTCAACCTTCTCCGTATTATACTTTCTTTTATAAAAGCCCTAGCCCGGCCCGAGATCGATTCAAACCCAGCCCGATAAATTATTTATGGGCTTGGGCTTTATATTTTTAGGTGAAATCCCGACGATCCTGGCCCAAGCCCGACCCATGAACAGGTCTACACACTATCATGTACTTTATGATGGGATGGTTTGAGTTCTGACATCTTACAAATGCTGATGAATAGTCCTTTTTATACCTACGTGATATGTACGAGCTCCTCCTCTGTGTTTCCTATTGTGTCTGAGCTGACTCCCCAGCCTTTGGTGTCTCTATAGAAGTTTTGGCTACCCTCTGTCTTCCGTTGTTTGCTTCGTTGTTGTTTTGTTTTGCTTTTGTTTTTTTGTTTTGTAAAGCTCTGATGTTTTACTAATAAAAATTAACTTTTGTCATTCCGTGTGTTCTTGATTTATGATTGCTATGTTATCAGTCCTGTGCTTTATTTCACGCTTTACAGAGGCGGGCCATATTAGTAGAGTAAGTGTTGTGTTTTCCCGTCGTTCTTATTGTGGGTAACCCATGGAGAAATTTGCGAAGGAGCAAAAAGTTAAGCTTGAGCATGTCAACAGTAATATCTTTGGATCCCCAGAGCTACTGAGGATGGTTGATGTAGAAACCTAGTTGTGAGCGGATGAAAATTATTGAAAATCAAAAAGTTGTTTTGGAAAAATAATTATTGAATTTGGAGGATTTGATTTGGAAAATATGGTTTGTGAAAAACCGAATAAAGCAACTAAAGTTCATTCCTTTAGGAACACCTTTTTCCTAAAAAGCAAGATAAGGTTTCCACAAGAAAAGACCTTGATTTAACGCGTGTGTGAATACGGGCTTGGGGTTTTTGTTTTGAAAATCAAAGTCAAAATGTGATAAGATGATTAAAAGATTTGGTTTTGAAAATCCACATTTGGGGAAAGGAAACAAGTTTTAAGAAATTCAAACATGAATCTCTAAAAATGATATATGGAGTCACCACACAAGCTCTACCGAGATATAATTCACTATATTTCTCAGATCCTAAGCTCGAATCCAAAACCATGATCCAGAGATTGGGTTCGAATAAGGAAGTTACTTATCCTTTTTCAAAAGACGTTTGAGACATTGACAACATTTGAAAACAAAGTTTTTTAATTGGAAAACCACCTAAATTGATTTTAGTTTTTATTTAATGTGAATGGGCTTACGAAAGTGATGAATAAAGCGATAAAAATATACACAACATTACAAACCATTCACACAAGCTATACTGTGGTGTAAATTTGTTAAATAGGGAGTGGGGGATACATCCATACATGCATTAACATATGTAATTGGGACATTAATTTAAACATGTCGCATAACAACATGCTTGAAATGGACATATGAAAAAAATGGGGACAAAAGATAGTGCGAGATCATTTATTTAGGGGGCCTTCGATCCAACTGGATTAGTTGAGTTAAACAATTTGGGTCGAAAGATAGTCTTGTGACGTCCTGAAAACGTTTTGGCTATTTTCGTATGGGGTTGTGGTGATTTTTATTTTAGAAAACTTTTGGCTCAGTTTTAGTTCAGAACATACAATTTTGGTAAGTTGGATATCCAGGAAGTAATTACCTTCATTGAGTGGTGTTACTGTCCCTAAACCCGACTTCCTGACACGATTTTCTAGATGTCATCGTATATTTATAGAATTGAAATTAAGTCACACATGTATATATACAACACGTTTATTTATCGGCACACATCGATTTTGCACATCAAGAAAGTAAAAACGTAAATCAAAATGCTTAAATGATGCATGATTGAAATACCTTTCTTTTTAGGGTATAATGTAAGAAAAACGTATATTACTTAAGAGTGAAGTCAACTAAAATAAGAAAATCGAGAAAACGGGTCGAAAGGGGGTCGGGAGGCAAAAAGAAGCCTGTACTCAAGTTGGTACTCGAATCGAGTATCAACTCGAGTAGAGGGCCTATTTATGGCCCTCAGTACTCGAGTTATTGGCTCGTGTCAAGTAGCAACTCGAGTAAAGGGCCTGTTTATGGCACTCAGTACTCGAGTTGTTGGCTTGAGTTGAGTAACAACTCAAGTAGAGTGCCTATTTGTGGCCTTCAGTACTCGAGTTGTTGGCTCGTCGAGTAGCAACTCGAGTATAGGCTAAAAACATGCCTTCTAGTTTTTTTTGAAAGTTTATTCGAGAGAGTGAACTTATCCCAAGTGGCCCGGAACACAGATTTTAAGGATTTTAGTAAGGATGAAAGTACTGTTTAGGCCAAAATCAACTTTTAGTCTAGTTATTTATCCGTCTTAAACCGTTTTAGTCTATTTTAGTCTAGTTTTGTCCAGAATCTCGGGTTTACCCATTTTTGCCCGGTTTTTGTCCAAGAGACTCTGAAATAGGAAAGGAAAGCTCAAAAACCACCCAAAAAGTTAACTTTGTTAGATTTTATCTATTTTACCAAGGGTATTTTCACTCTCCCAATCAAAGTCCCGATTTTCGGTTTATTATCACATTTTATGTATTAAAACACAAAATCATCTTTCAAGCATGCGAAACAGGAAGTAAACATGGCAAAATGGGAGTTTAGAGCTCAGAGTTTACCTTAAAGGCCGTGTATTCCACGAGTTAGTGAGTTACAAGTCCGAATTCGTTCCTTTTGCTTTTGCCAAAGAATGGAGCACCCGAACCAAGTGTATTTTCTTGAGTTTGATGTGAATGACCAAAACTTTTAAAGAGAGAAGATTTATTATCTAAATATCTTACATTTGGAGTTTGTTTGTGTGTTTTGTGAGTTTTGTGGTGAAAAAGCTCTTGTTTTTGTGAAATAAGGGGTGGAAGAAATTATGAGTTTTTTTTAAATGAAAAGAAGGGGAGATGATAGTTTGTGTGCAAAGAAAGAATTAAGAAGAGAGGGGAGTTTTGGAGGAGAGGAAGAAGAAGAAGATGAGTAGAGTTGGTGGAGGAGAATGGTAGAGACTTGAGAGTTGAAGATGAATAAAAAACTTAGGAATGAAGGTGTTGGGTGTGAATAGAAGAGAGGATGACGAAGAATTGGATTTTTGGATGAAAGTTTTCCTCTTTCACTTGATTCCCCTCTCCTTCCTTATACCAATTCTGATTTTTGTCCCCTCCTAAAGTAGTATGTGACCAAGGTCACTTTCTTCTTGGTCTCCCAATGCATCTTTGCCAAAATGGGACTTTTCTCTCTTTTCTTTTGATTTTTAAAAATAAATATCTGCTTGTATTTTGATTTTTTGGGGTATAACAAGCGCATTTATTTAGGTCTTGGGTTATGGGTATGTGGTGTGGGCCTTTGAATGGGTTTGGGTGCAATTGGGCTTTAGGATTGCACGCTTATGATCGGGCTTGGGTTGGCAAAATTATTTGAGAAATATTTTGTTTGATCCATCGTGTCACCGATATCAGAGTTCTCAGATTTCGTTCGACTAACTTAAGTGGATACGAAAGCGTAACAAGGTATTAGCGAGTGTCAGATTCATCATCGCCCTAGGATAAAAAATCTTGTGCTCACAGTTACCCATCGTGTGACTCGATTCATTATCTGAATATAGGAATACGATAGTAAGCGTGGGGAATACTTACCTAAAAGGAGAGTCGTTGAGGTTTGATCCACTGGAGAGTATCTTTGAAGACTCAGAACTGCTTCAGCGTGGATTGCCCTAATCGTATAGTGGTTTCAACATGGGTTGTCTTGAACCCAGAGGTGTGCCCTGTGTACGGATTATTCAAATTCTTTGGCCTTACGATTGTGAGGTCTTTTTAAAGGTGTGGTGGTTTGTGGGAACACAGAGATTATACCCCTGAACTCGTCCTTCGCACAAGTATGTATGCAGTGGTACAATATAATGCAAAGTGTATGGAGATAACATGAAGCGGTGATGTTTTTATCACTCGATCAATAATTTTAGAAACAAAAATTATTCCCCCTTCGATCGATGATGAAAACAACACGTAATGTACGTATGATGCTTGACGCATATTGCGAGTGAGTGTTCGAAATGCATGCATGCAGGATTTGTTTAGCACTTGTCTTCCTTGATCTGCAGTGTGACTGGATAGCTAGATGTGTCTGACCTTTGAGTCGAGGCTTCGGTGTGTGGAATCTAGAGTCAGGCCAGTGTTTCGAGACCTTTCGAGCTGACTTCTGATTTTCTTGTTCCATTTTTGAATCTGGCATGAACTTTCCCAACCTTTGCCCCAGCCACCCTCTTTGGGTTTTCAACTGGGTTGTGTTTTTATTTTTTTGGTTTTTTAATCGCCCCGAGGGGTTTTCGATTTAGTAGAATTTTTAACCTTGAGCAAAATCAAACCTTCATATAAAGAAGTGAGCGATGACATAGGTTTTGAGTTTATAATCGAATTAAAAGGCTTTAATGCAAGCTTAAGTGTATGATCATTTCGAAATGCTTCGCATATGTTCATTACTGCAATTAGATAACATTTCAAGCACCAAAACACTTCATTGATGAAATTGATCTGAACTTTTAAATAATATAAAAAGTTACATGTCATGTCGACTTATCCCTTGATGTGAAGCTTCCTTTTCTATTTTCCACTTCACTCACTCATCTCACTTTTGCCTAAGTGCCCCGAGAGGTTTTCAACTTAGCCGATTTTCTAGTTTTTTATATTACATAATGTTTCAAGAGGTCTTGGTTGACAGGGGAGGCGAATTCGTTGCCGTCTAAGTCAGTGAGCTTCACTCCGCCTTTAGATAACACTTGTTTTACCAGAAAAGGGCCCTCCCAATTTGGTTTTAACTTTCCACGTGCATCAGTGTGGATCTGACGGAGCTGTTGCAGTACCAAGTCATCAGGTTTCAGTGGTCATCTGAGATGCTTCACCCTTCTTCCATAGGCCCTAGCCAATCTTTGTTGATATATCTGAAGGTGATCTAGTGCCTTGAGTTGAGCTTCGTCTACTTGATTCATCTATTAGTATCTGGATCGAACCCATTCTGTTTTCGGCAATTCTGCTTCTGGTGCAACTCATAGCAACCTAATCCACATTTTGATAGGAAAGACTGCTTCCATTCTATAAACCAGACTGTATGGGGTTACCTCAGTTGGCGTTCTGACCCCTGTTCTGTATCTCTATATTTCTAAAGGTAGTTTGTCCGCCCAATATCTGTATGTGGAGACAGTTTTGCTCATAATGTTCTTAAGGGTCTTGTTGGCGGCTTCTATAGCTCTGTTTGCCTGCGGTCTGTAAGGTGAGGATTTGTGATGTTCAATTCCATGCTCTGCCAATAGTTCTGTGGTTTCCTCATGGAACTGTATGCCGTTATCAATCACTATATGATGCGGTATCCCATATTTGGTGAAGATTTTCCTTTCAATAATCTTAGCCATTGTTTTAGCTATGATACTGGGATAAGATTTAGCCTCGATCCACTTTGAGAAGTAATCAACCGCGACAATTATGAACTTATGCCCATTCAAAGCTGGAGGGTGGATTTCCCCGATGATGTCTATTCCCCAAGCTGAGAAAGGCCAGGGAGTAGCAAGGTTTTGAAGCTCCATTGGCGGCAGATGTTGTAAACTTCCATAAATCTGACACTCGTGGCAATTCAATACTGCCCGAATACAGTCCTGTTGCATGGTTAGCCTAAAGTATCCTTATCTCACGATAATTTTGGCTAGGGCCACCCCATTCATGTAGATCCACACTATCCCAAATGCAACTATTGCATAATGGCCTTAGCCTCCATTTCTGTTAAGCATCTAAGTAAGATACCTTCTGATGTGCACTTAAATAATTCTCCTTTGAACAATCTAAACTGCGCTGCTAACTTTCGAAGAGTGGCCTTTTTTGAATTAGTAGCACCCTCAGGGTATTCACCTTTTGCTAGGAACTGTAGAATATCAAAGTACCAGGGTTTTTCACCCGCCATTGATACTAAGACTAACATTTCTTCAAAGTAGGGTTTCCCAGATGTTTCTAGAATCAGTTACCTTATTGGATTAGTGACTGGGCCTTTCCACATAGAGGAAAATGTCGCAAGAGCATCTGCCATCTGATTCTCATATCGCGGCACATGTCGAAATTTACATTTCTTGAATCTAAGGATCTTTTCAGTCGCAATTTCTGTGTACGGCCAAAGTGATTCTTCTTTTATATCCCACTCGCCACAGATTTGTTTGACTACAAGCATTGAGTCCCCGATGACGACGACATCTGTGGCTTTCAAAGTGATCAGCGTGTCAAACCTGATTAAGCAAGCTTCATATTCTGCCCCATTATTGGTGATTGGGAATTCTAGGCGCTTGGAGAGAGGAATTACTTCTTTCTCGGGAGTGATAATAATGACCCCCAAACCTACTCTATGTCTGTTGGTGGCTCCATTAAAGTGCATTACCCATTGGCTGGGCTCTACTGTGATTACCACCAATTGTTTATCAAGAAAGTCCAGATTCCCAACTTAATCATATTCAACGGGCTGCTGAGCCAGGAATTCTACCACTGCCCTTCCTTTGATTACTTTCTTGATGACATATACTATCAAATTCTGATAAAAGCAACAGCCACCTTGAAAGCTTTCCTACTAATGCTGGGGCATCTATCGGGTACTTCATCAGGTCTATTTTGCCTACATCAATGACCTGGTATGACTTGAAGTAATGTCACATCTTTTTCGTCAACCAAACCATAGATGCACAAGTCTTCTCAACCAGATTGTACCGACATTCATAGTCTAGAAGTTTCTTTCTGAGGTAATAGATTGGAAACTCATGCCAGTTCTCATCTTCTTGAACCAATATTGCCTCCATAGAACTCTCTTCGATGGCTAGGTAAAGGGTTAATTGTCTTTTGGGTTTGGAAGGTTGAAGAACAGGTGGATTAGCAAGGTAGGCTTTGATTTTGTCAAAGGCTATTTGGCAATCAGGTGTCCACTCGACTGGATGTTTTTTCGAAAGAGTTTAAAGATAGGTTCACAAACAGTGGTTAGTTTGGCTATGAAACAGCTTACGTATGGCAGGGAGCCCAAAAAGGATCTGAACTCTTTTTCAGTTTTGGGAGTGGGCATTTCTTGTATGGCTTTGATCTTGTCGGGGTCCATTTCAATTCCTCGCTGACTCACCGCATGCCCTAGTAACTTACCAGAAGTAACCCCGAACACACACTTCTTCGGATTCAGGCGAAGGCTGTACTTCTCAATTCTGGTCATAAATCGATCTAGTATCTCAACATACTGAACCCGTGTGTTGGATCTTACCAACATATCATCCACGTATACCTCTACTTTTTTGTGGATCATGTCATATAGTAGAGTTGTTATGGCTCTTTGATATGTGGCTCCAGTATTCTTCAACCCAAAAGGCATTACTCAGTAACAGAATGTGCCCCACTCAGTGATGAAGGATGTGTTTTCTTTTTCCTCTTCATGCATTAAAATCTGATTATACCCTGAGAAACCATGCATGAAATAATACATGGCCAATCTCGCTGCTGTGTCAACTAGCACATTAATTTGTGGCAATGGGAAATTGTCCTTAGGGCAGGCTTTGTTGAGATCTCTGTAGTCTACACAGACCCTGACTCTGCCATCCTTCTTGGCTACTAGAATGATGTTGGCTAACCATGTGGGATAGGTCACCATGTCAAGGAACCTGGCATCCAATTGTTTCTAAACCTCTTCCTTTACCTTTTCGACCTATTCTGGTCCGAGGCGTTGGAGTTTCTGCCTAACTGGAGTGAACTTTGGATCAGCTGGAATCTTGTGTTGTGCTATCCCCTTATCCACACCCATCATATCTTCATAGGACTAAGTAAATGCTTGAACATGCTTTTTAGATCATTTTCTATCTCTCTTTTCTATTCAGGGGATAAATCGGATGACAAGTATATCAATTTTGGTTCATTTAATGTTCCAAGATTGATTTCATGCAATGATGCATCATGAATATTGAAAACATTAAATGAATGCATCGAACCATCAGGAAATAAGTCACACAAGTAAGAAAAAGAGTTATTTATTGCATTAACGGCCTTAAAAGCCGAATTGTTCACATAAAAGATAGAGGATATATCATATATAAAATCATCTCCCGCAGGCGGGAGGCCTTCCTCTTTGGCGATAGTGTCCTCTTTTGCAGCATCTATGGTGTCGGTGTCGACGTCCTGGTCTTCAAGTATCTCCACAATTTCTCAGGCCTTGCTTTTGATTAAGCTAGATAGCTTTCCTTTCCGCACCCAAATCCCTCAATCATCAGTTTCTACAGGTACTCAGTCACCTTGCTGATTCTTTCGTCAGTGGGCTCGGCTTCTTCCACCTGTGTGATAGCTTTTTCAGTTGGCGATTCTAGTTTTAGCTCAGAACCTAGCAGATTAACTTCCTTATATCGGTTGGCATACTCACTAAAGTGCACAACATCTCTGAAGATCTCAAATCCTGGGTACATAGCCGTGAGCATTGGGATTTTTATCCTAAGACAATGATGAGAACGACATTCATCGGTACTTTTTCTCGTTTCAGTGTTCCGCTTACATTGAAAAACACACTTATTTCTCTCAACTCACATACTACTTACAAGATTTTTACTCTTCATTTTTTTCTACTCTTCATCATTTTCTTAGAAAACTAAAAATAGATACACTTAAAAACCCATAAAAACAAACATCATAGGAAAGAACTTAAGTAATAAGTCTCTTTACATTGAAGTTTCGGTGACTAGAAATTCAAAGAAAAGCTTGGTTCGGGGATCGATTACGGCAAAGCTACCGAAGTTCTTTGGATATTCTCCCAAACATCACCCCGTGGATACACGTTGAGAAGGTAATTTGAGCCTCAAAATACTTCTTTTTCTTCTTTTTGCATCTATCAATGTCACTTTTACATGATTTTCGTTAAATTTGGTTTACGTTTTCTTTGTTGAAAATAATTAAGTTTCTAAATCGTTTTTCGTTGAGAACACAGAAATATCTCATGAAAAATGGTTAAAAATGACTTAAAAATAATATTTTGTAATATATTTGAACTTTTTTATGTACCTTTGCGAATTCGGAGAGTGTCGAGACAAGTTTAAACAAATATGGACCTAAAACGAGCTCAAACGAAAATATTTATATTTTTGTGTTTGGGAACTTTAAAATGTAAAATTTTAATGTTAAAATCGCCTTTTGACTGCTAAGAAAGTTATATAATCAATTTTCAGACCACCCAAGATATTTTCGTTCTTCCCAGTATTTTTTTTAATTTTAAAATAATAAAAAAAAACAAAAAAGCAAAAAAGACGTGGAAAAGACGCATTTGTCGCGGAAATAGGTCTGCTGCCCAGAGCAACAGATTTTCTGTCACTAAATTCGTCGCTAAAAATAAGGGCAGCAGCCCTCCTTTCATGATTTAGCAACCGATTCTGATTCTGTCGCTGAATCGATTGCTAAAGTTGGGAAAATTATTTTTTTATGTTAATTGATAGTTTTATTTAATGTTTTCTTTTAGGCACCAAGTAATTTTATTTTTGTGATGTCTTAACTTTAAAATTTGCATAAATTATTTTATTTTATTATTTCACTATAATTTTCTTTATATATATAACTTTTTTTCTTTTTTATGCAAAATAAAATAAATTTTTATTTCCAAAATATTTGACATTTCATTTCATACATTATTTATTTATTGTCAATATTTATCCGGAATCGTGTTATTGTTTGCGAGTATACAATTATGAGAATACTTTTATTGAATATGTATGTGTCCAAAATTATTTTCACATGTGCAACTTAGGCTTTAATTTTTGTGCTAAAATACGTTTGCATCTAGAAAACCGGATCGAGAAGCCGGGTTTAGTGCCGTTAGCACCAATCAATGAAGGGAATTAAGTCTCAAATAATTGATCCGCCACATTTACATGCTCCAAAACTAAAATTGAGCCAAATGTATTTCTAAAATAACAATCACATGATCCCATGCGAAAAGGAGCCAAAAAATATTTTTGGACTGTCACGAGTCCATCTTTCGATCAAAACCCGCTGGACCTAACTAACTGAGTTGGGTTAAGCGTCCCCCTAAATAAATGATCCCGATCTATCGTTTCTTTCCATTCTTTTCACATGTCCATTTCAAGCATGATGTCGTGCAATGTGTTTAATTTACTGTCTTAGTTATGTATGTATGTTTAATAAATGCATGATGTACCCCATTTCCCCATTTTAATTTTGATGTAATCCCCCTAGCTAGGA
>CAOJCR012692414.1:0-12767 GCA_948330485.1 Euphorbia neoarborescens | reverse complement strand
TATAGATGAGTACGATCATGACTCAGATTGTTCACTTGTTGCTTTATCTTCAACTAGCTTTTTTAGTGTGTGGCTCCTCAATTCAGGGTGCAGTCACCATATATGTTCCAATCATGATTGGTTTATGACTTTCAAGAACTATAAGATGGAGTTGTTTACATAACAAATGATTTTCCTCTCACCACACGTAGGATTGGTTCTGTTAGATTGAAGAATTATGGTGGATAAACAAAACCATGAAAAAGGGCTATTATGTGTCGAATTAATCAAAGAATCTCATTTTAATCTCAAGGTGGTAGAAGAAAATAGAATGACGGTGATAGATTTAGCGCGTTGATGGTGTTGAAAAGAGTTCAAAAGAATAGCAGGTTGTACCACTATCAAGATATTGTTATTAGAACCGCTGTAGTGGCTTTTAATAAAGAAAAGGAGTTAGAAGAAGTCAAGTTGTGGTATATGGGCTTGAAACATATCGATGGAAAAATCCTTGAACCTGTTGGTTAAACAAGGATTGATGAAAAATGTTGAGCTTACAACTTGGATTTTTTGAGCATTGTGTCAAAGGGAAGAAGACAAGTGTGAATTTCATATTAACAATCCATGATACTAAAGGTGTTTTGCACTATATTCACTTTGATATGTGGGGGACTTCTAACACAACTTTGTTGGGAGGAAAACATTACCTTGGAGAGTTTATGTGTATGCTATAAGAGCTAAAGATGAAGTGCTTAAAATTTCCTTAAATGGAAAATATAATAGAAATTCAAAATTGGTGAAAAATAAAGTGTCTCCATTTAGATAATTGTAGGAAGTATAGGACTAATCCATTTATGAAGGTCTATAAAGAAAGCAGAATTGATAGACACTTCACAGTAAAAAAATATACTGTAATGGAATAGAGTGGCAGATCACATGAATCAGACTTTATTAAAGAAAGTTCGATGTATGTTATCGAATGTTAGATTAGGTAAGCAATTTTGGGCTGAAGTTGTTTTGTATGCATGCAATCTGATAAATTGTATCCTATCCAGTGTTATTGGTGGAAAAACACCACCAAAAAGGTTGAATGGAAAGCCTACTATAGATTAGGATTCTTTACATGTATTTGGATACATTGCCTATTACTTTGTAAATAAATCAAAGTTCGATCCAAGGGTAACGAAAGCTATTTTTATAGGGCTTTTATGTAGAGTAAAAAGGCATCAACTGTGGTGCCTGGAGTTTAAGAAGATAATCTTTAACATGGATGTTACCTTTGATGAATCTACCATGTTGAGAAAGGTACTAATTGAATAGACAAATGATGCTCCAAAATAGGTAGTTTGAAAGGAAAATGGTTAGTTCAATGAATGAAGTAATTGCAGTATCTCCTATGGTAGATGAGGGGTTCATAGAGAAAGTTTCAATTCCAAGAATCTCCACAGCAACATGAATCAATTGCACTAAGTAAACCAAGGAGGACAACAAAAATATTTGATTACTATATTGATATGGTGGTTTATGCATCAATAATTACAGATTGTGACATTACTAACACTTATAAAGAAGCAATTAGAAGTTCTGGAGAAGATAAATGGAGAAATATCATATTTGAAGAAATGCAATTCCTTCATAAGAACTAGACATGGAAGTTGGCTAGACTTTTAAAGGGAAGGAGGGTAATTGGGTGTAAATGAATATGTTCAAAGAAAGATGGATTTCTTGGAAAGTCAGATGTGTTCTATAAAGAAAGTTTGCTAGCTAAATTCCACACACAAGCTAACGAAATACACTATAATAAGGTGTTTTCTTCAATTATAAACACTCTTTCATCTATATTTTGCTGGCTTTGGTGGTACAATTAGGTTTGGAATTGGTTCAAATAGATGTAAAAAATGATATTTTTACATGGAGACTTGGAGGAAAAATCTATATGTTTTGGGTTGAATGATTCAAAGTTGTTGGAAAAAGAGTATATGGTTTGTCAACTTGAAAAATCATTGCACAAATTGAAGCAATATCTAAAGGATAGGTATAGGCGATTTGACAAGTTTATGATAGGGTAGAAGTACATAAGAAGTAAATATGACCATTTTATGTATTTGTCCAAGCTCTAAGATGGATCTTTTATGTATCTTCTTTAGGTTGATCATATATTGATATTTTCCAAGAATTGAGAGAAAATTGAGCAGTTAAAGGCTCAATCGAATAAAGATTTTGAAATGAAAGATCATGGTCAAACAAATAAGATTCTTGATCTTAGTCAATCAAATAAGATACTTGGCATAGAGATAAGTAGATATATGGAATTGGAAAGACTTTATTTGACTCAAAGGAGTATGTGAGAAGGGTACTAAAGTGTTTTGATAGGAATTAGTTACCAAAACATGTTAGTATGCAACTTGCTTCTCACTTCAAACTTAGTGCGTCATTATCTCTGAAGGATGCAACAACGAAAGCATACATGTAAAAAGTGTCATTGGCATCTTAATGTATGCTATGGTGTGTAAAAGATCAATATTTTATAGGTAGTTGGAGTAGTGAGCAGTACATTCACAATCCTTGAAAAGAGCACTGACAAGCTGTGAAATGATTTCTACGATACATTTAGGATACTTTGGATATTGGTTTGGTATTTTAGCAAGAGAAAAGCGGTTAATTTATGATTCAGACTGTGCTAGTGTTTTGGATAAATATCGATCAATTATTGATTATTTGTTTACTTTGGCAAAAGCATCAGCATGTTGGAGGTCTACTTTGTAATTGATGATTGCTTTATCTACAATAGAGGCGAAGTATATGGCATGTGCAAAGGTTGTAAAAGAGATAATTTGGCTTCAAAGGTTACTTGGTAAATCAGAAATTAGACGAAAGCACATGAAGGTGCATTGTGATTGACACGTTAAGGTGCATAATGATAGATCGAGGTCTATTATGTTGGTTAAGAATCAAGTTTACCTTGTAAGGACATAAGAGATTCTTGAAGAAGGAAATTGTAATCCATAAGATTCGTACGGCTAAAAATCCTGCTACAACGTTGACAAAGTTAGCAGTTCCGATTAAGTTCTAATAGAGTTTGGATTTTATTAATAGGATAATCACCAAAAAGCCCCTAAACTATATGACTCGGTGCAAAAAAGCCCCTAACTTAATAAATACATAAAAAAGTCCCTTAAGTATGAAAAATACACAAAAAGCCCTTAAGTATGAAAAATGCACCAAAACGAGAAAAAACTAACGGAAACCGTTAAAAAATTAACGGTTTCCGTTAAAAAATTAACGGTTTCCGTTAAAAAAACTAACGGTTTCCGTTAAAAAATAAGAGGTTTCATACTTAAAGGGTTTTTTGGTGTATTTTTATTACTTAAGGGGCTTTTTTGGTGTATTTATTAGATAAGAGACTTTTTTATACTGAGTCATAGTTGAGGGGCTTTTTTTTATGATTATCCCTTTTATTAATATTGTCAATAATTTAAGACTGCATTTGAGACACCATGATATGTAACTCATCAAAGTAGAGATTTGTATAAAGTGGAAAAGTCCAATCCCAAATTGCTTAGATGTTAGGAGGGGGCTTTTGATTTATAAAGACCTCATTTATATTTTTTTTTTTTTTTTTTTTTTTTTATCTCAAAATGATATTTTCTAATTTTAAAATAATTTTTTTCTCAGTCTCTCATATTAGTATATTACTTTTTTTTTACTGAATTAATATTTTACTTCTTAGTAATATTAATTTGGTAGTGCCCAAAACATAAAAACATAACCATAATTAGTTGAATTTCATTAAAATTTTCTATTCTCTTCTTTTTTTTATTATTTTTTACATTAATTTTAGTCTATTATTTATTTTTGCAACTATATTTATTTAAATGGAATAAAGTTGAGATTGTTATTATTTGAGATGCTCAATCATGTGGACACCTAACATTTTATTCTTTTATACAATAATTCATCCATTTTGATATTTTGTTTGTGATATGGAATACATTTGTTGCATTTATAGAAAAAGGGGAATAATTTTCCTTTAAACTTTGCTTAATTAACCTAAATCTAGAAAAATTCTGCATGTGTGTAGATATTAAAAACGCAAAACTTACTTGACATAATTTTAATAAAAAAGGGTAAAATTGTATAAATTAACATCATAATTTTAACTGATTATAGGTAGGCCTTTATTTTATATTTTTTGTTACAAGGTAGGCCTTTATTATAGGCTATAAGATAGCACAGTAAAAGAAAGAGATTAGCAAGGAAAATGTGAAAAATTATATTATATGCCGGATTTAATATGTGATTATAGATCATGAAGAATAAAAATTTAACATTTTATTTTAATATAATACATATATATTTGTTATAATAAAATGATAAAATTATATTAATTTTGGTCCACCACGTGACCATATACTAGATATTTCCAAAAAATGTGGATTCCGTTTTACGATTTACAACAATGGTTTGGTATTGTCCCTCACTGCTTACTAACCCAATTTTTTTTTTCATTTTGTATTTTCAAATTATTTTTTTTTTGAAAAATGTAATTTCAAATTATTAAATTAATACAATTTGCGACTTTCCTATATAAATATAATTACAAAAAATAATAATAACTCCACATCGATCCCTTGGTTCAGTTACCAAATAATATTGCTTTGTGAGTTTGATTTTAGCTATATATATATATATATATATATATATATATATATATATATATATAACTGTATAATAAAACACTATACATACGGATCTAGAAAATATTTTTAGAGATATTCAAATTATTTTTTGGAGAGACTTTAATAAAAAATTTTGGAAAATAGATAAGATTTTTAAGGACATTAATTGAGGTTTTGGAGGGAGAAGGGGTGCTCAAGCCCACCCCAGACCCCCTCTATCCGTCCCTGCATATGATCATATCTTTGTTTAAAAGCAATTCGTCGAGAAAATAAATTAACTTATTATATAAATAATTTCGATTCATTTATCAACTTATTTTATATGCTTCAACATAGTTTAAATATATAATTCAACCACTAAATAATGAAGCTATATCAATTAGAAGTTAATAAAATATTCAGTTTGATTTTAATATCATAAGTTACTCTAAAATAATCAGAAATTTAATTTTTATTTTATTTCATCTTTTAAGGTCTTTTCCCCCTGTAGTTCCAGCCACGAAAATTAAGAGATAAAAACTGGCTTGTTTTGCGAAAAAGAATTCTTAAAGGGTGAAATAATAAAAAAAATATAGTGAAAAAAAATGAAGAGAAAAGAAAAAGATAATAGTTAATAATCATACAAACACATACAAGCAGAAGCTGGTCGGGGAGTTGAAGTAAATATACACTTCAAGCATGTGACCAACACACAAAATATATATGTATAAGAAAAAAACACAAAAAAGAAAGCAAAAGGTCAATTGAGACAATATTCAAGTTTAACAGTATACTTAACAAGCTCATCAAGCTCTTTTTCAGTGATATCACCGTCACCATCAGCATCGGCGTGGTGGAGTGCACGACCGACTCTCCAGTTGGGAAGCCGAGATCCCAACTGTTTAAATGCCTTTTTGATCTCTTCTTTTGTAAGCTTGCCGTCACGGTTTGTATCGTGTTCTTTGAAAATGGCCTTCAGCTGACCTTCTGTCAATGATATGCTTCCGCTTGCTGATTTTGGCACTGTAAGAGGCATTTTCACAAACACCTGGTGGGGTAAGAAAGTACTGCTTCAAAGGCCGATATGTGTATTCCTCTGCTCCCTGCTTTATATAGAGACTTGCTCTTTACATTTTTAAAATGGATTCTGCACTTGTGCCTATTAATTACTGTTATTATTCTCCAGTTTAGTGATAATCTTGTTTTAAGATTAATTAATTAATTAATTAATTAATTAAGCATGGTTCCCATTAATTCCTTTCTTCTTCTCAGCTTCATATTATCGGCTTTTCATTAGGCTGTCTATTAAAAATGGCCATTTAAAAAATCATATTTTTCATTTTTTTCCAACACGTTTTGCAACATATAAATTTCTCCAATTTTTTTTCTCAAATCTCCCTGGTATTTTTTTTTTCAATTTTTATAATTTTAATTTTATTTTTTATTTATTTTATAATTTGTTAATTTTCGACATATAATTTTGGAGATTTTTTTTTTCTTCAGAACAAGATTTATATTGACATATTTTTCTTGAATTTTTTTATTTTGATTTCTACTACTCATTATATATATAAAATATATGTAGATTATGAAATAATACAATTCATAAATTTCATGGTGTAAAATAGATTTTAGACATTATACAACTAAACTATATGGTCTTCATATATATTTTATCAATTATTCATCAATTATCTTTTTTATTTATTATGTTTATATACTTTAAGTACATTTGGTATTGATAACATAATGAAAAATTATCCATTCTGGAAAGTGGGACCTAGCCAATACACCAAATCTCTCACCTATCTGGAAAGGGGTTCTTAAATTTTGTAGGAATGAGGTTTTATGGAATTCTTTCTCATCTAACACGCTTATGCATGTTAACAATAGCAGACGTACTCGCTTCTAGTTTAACAATTGGTGCGGCAACTTTGCATTAAAGGATCTCTTTCCGTCTCTCTTCTCTTTGGCAATAAACCCGTTCATGTCTGTTGTTGAGTCTCGCTGTTCTATCCTTGTGGTGGCTGGTCGTCCGGTGTGGCGTCGTCAGCTTCGTTTTTCTGAATTGAACCTGAAGCTTCAGCTTGCGAAATTGATCCCTTCCTTTGCCCTCTCATTGATGGAAGACGTGGCGTTGTGGAAGGCTGGTAATAAACGGTCCTTCTCTAAATTTAGTTTTCTACGTTTGCTGTCTCTTCCGCCATTCAACAGCCCCTCCATGTCATCCTTTGTTGCTTGTTGGAGTTCCATTTGCAGGCCCAAAATAAAGTTCTTCATGTGGTTTTTGCTTCACCAGCATTTGCCATGTAAACAGCTTCTAATTTTTCTTCATATTATTCCTTCTGATGTAGCAAAATGCCCCTTCTGCGATCAGGATGAATTTCAGGATCATGCTCTCTTGTTGTGTTATGAGAGTTGGTCCATCTGACATGGCTTGTTTCGTTGGTTGGGGATGCAATTTGTTCTTCCTTCTTCAGTTTGTAGTTTCTTCCAGCAATGGAGACAGTTATTTCTACCGGGTCCTAAATTGCAATTTGGCACTGCTCTTTGGATGATTATTGCTTGGAAGCTTTGGAAAAGGAAAAATAAGAGGATCTTTCAAAATGATCATGGACATGAAGATATTATGTTTTCTAGTATTAATCTTGCTATTTCTTTGTTTTGTATTGTAGACTCTAGTTTCAGGTTCCCTTTCTCGGATGTCTTGAATTGCCCGAATTTATTTCTTTTGTAATTTTGATCTCATCTCGAGGTCCGTTTCAATGCATATGGGGGGGGGGAAGGGTCTCCTAGAGGTGCCAACCTAGTTGGGATTTCTAGCCTTCCTCTCTCTTTTTACCCTTTTTTCCTATAAAAAAAACATAATGAAAAATTCTACTTGCCTAAAAATGAATCTAAATACTACTAAGAATATAACTATATAAACAAACTATTTTACTCCAATA
Organism: Euphorbia neoarborescens; assembly: GCA_948330485.1. NCBI lineage: Eukaryota > Viridiplantae > Streptophyta > Magnoliopsida > Malpighiales > Euphorbiaceae > Euphorbia > Euphorbia neoarborescens. Next base: position 5,185 of record CAOJCR012692414.1, on the reverse strand, counting down.
TAAAAACATATACTGTTGGATCCGGTTTTGATTGAATTAACGTATTTAATATTTTATATACTGATGTGATTATATTTGCGTGTCTATATAAATTAATTTAAATATTTATGCACACTTTTTTTTGTATCCCATCTGGTATCTAGAGCTTAGCTCTGATTAATATGGATCCGACCCGGGTCGCGCACTTGGAAATGGCGGGTGAGTCTCCCAACAAAAGGTTACTGCATATGCATGGATTCGAACTCCAGACCTGCTTAAGCTGGAACAAGCCGCTTACCACCTGATCCAACCTCTTGTAGGTAATATTCATGCACACTAATATTTATTTGTGGTATTATACTTTCAGTTCTTTATAAATATTACATACAAATATAAAGTATAATAAATGATGTATATGATATATATGCATTGTCATACATTCAAATATATTTACATATATATAAAATATGTACAAGAAGTCCAACAACCACATTATGTAAAATATTTAATTGGTCCTTCAAAATGCAAAACTTCACTTCCAATCCTCGAGCGAATATATTATAACGACTCTATTTCAACGGCTATATTCCAATGGCTATATTTTTAGATCTTCAACTGCTACATTTTTACCTATAAAAGGAAGACAAAGCCAAAGGATCAAACCACCAAGATCAATCTACAATCATTTATCATAGAGAAAATCAAATACAAAAAGATTGAGAGCACATCAAAGATTCAATTTATTCAAATACAAAAAGTGAAGATTACAATTCTTGAAGCTCAATTAAGATTAACATTTTCCTATAAGAATTTCAAAGAACACGAAGCAGGCCTTTGTGTCAGGAGGAGCATCGTTAACAAATCCATTTGTTAACAAAAATATTTTTTTTCTGTATAAACATGGTGCATGAGCTTGTAAAAAGCACTGATAGAGTTTGTTGCTAAGCTATAAAGCAACGAAAAAAGTTTGGTGCTTGAGCTTGTAAAAAGCACTGGTATAGTTTGTTGGTAAGCTGTAAAGCAACGGGAAAAGTTTGGCACTAGAGCTTGAAAAAGTTTCGGTAGAGATTTTAAATATTTTCCTGTAAAAATATTGAGTTTGTTATTTGAGGTTGGAAAAAATAACAGGCTTAATTCCTTCCTGTAAAGGAGTTATTTAGTGGAAAATCTCATGACAAGCTCTTGGGGACAGGAGTAGGATAGTTGTCCAAACCTGTATAAAATCTCTGTGCTATTATCTTTTTCTACTCTCTTTTTATAGCTTAAAATTTTTTTCTTAACAACATTAAACTGTTTTAAAATTCGAAGAAGTTTTCAAAACAAAATTTATTTTCTTTTTCACAAAAGTTATTTTTAAAACTCAGTTACAATTTTAATTACACTATTTACCCCCTCATTTAGTGTATTTTTAACCATTTCGGAACCATCAATTGGTATCAGAGCTTGACTCTGTGAGAAAAGAACTCACATTCTTAGAGTAATAAAAAATGGCTAGTACATCAGGGATGCAAAATGTTTTTATACAAGAGGGATATTCCATAAACAAACCACCAATGTTCGATAGAGAAAATTACACAAGTTGGAAAAATAGGATGAGGATTTTTCTGCAATCCATTGATATGAATATATGGAAAGTTATTAAAAATGGAAAATATATTCCTACAAAAAAGGTTGATGGAATAAGTATTTTGAAAGATGAAAACGAATTTAATGTTGATGATTTAAATAAAATTCAAATCGATATTAAAGCTACGAACCTGTTACACTGTTCTTTGAATATTAATGAATACAATCGTGTTTCAGGTTGCACATTTGCAAAAGAGATTTGGAAAAAGTTAGAAACAACTCATGAAGGTGCTAGGCAAAATCAACCTCCTAGTCACTAAGCTTGCGCTATTCAAAGTTGAGCTATATGAAACAATTGCTGATATCAACACCAGATTCATTTTGATCAGAAATAAATTAAAGAATCTCTGCAGACATTACACAGATAAAGAACCGATAAGAAAACTTATTAGAATGATGCCAACTTCATGGGATTCTAAACTCACAACAATTGAAGAATCAAAAGATGTCTCAAATTACTCATATGCTGAATTTATTGGTTCACTAATAATATATGAGATGAAAATCAAATTCTCAAGTGAACGTGAACATCAGGAGAAAAAGAAATGCGTTGCTCTAACAAGTACAAATCAAGCTTTCTGAAACTTCCTCCCCTCTTCCTTATTTTCTTCTCAGATCACTTTAATTTTTTTTCGTCTAAATCTCTTTAGGCTCTGATTAGAAAGGTCTGTAGAATTAGGGGCTAGAAAGGAGACTTGGATCATTTATTCTAGTTTGAATGGTTTGGTAAGTTCCTTCACTGTTTAAAAGCTCTTTGTATTAATTAATTTTATTCAACCTTACTATTCAAAAGCCCTATGTATTAAATCCTTTCGTTGATATTCTGACCTCTCTCTCATACATTTGCATCTTTCCTCTCTTGTTATTAATAGCAGTCTATATCCCTACATCTTTAGCACCCTCGAATCATACCTTAGTGAATTTTCTACCTCTTGTTGAACTACTGCTATGCTTATGACTTAAAACATCTGATATTCTTTTTTCATAAGAAGATTTGGCTTTTTGGTATTGATATTGCATTTCTATTTATGATGTGCTACTATAAGATGTGTTAGAACTTAGCTAAGGGCAAGTAAATTAGTCTATGAAACATTCTATCCTACACTTTCTTACTGCCTTGTTAAAAGTTGTATGACTAGCTTCTACCGTTGTAATTCTATATATTGCTGCTCCACATAATACTGCCTCATTGCCAAAGTATTAGCCTGTTGTTACTCATTTGGTCAGTTTATATATATTATCTATTGTGCTTACTGCTTAAACTCCATGGTAATATTGCTTATTCATATACTGCTCCCACATAATCTTCTGATCTTAAAAAATAAAAGATTTGATCAAGTTATAATAATGCTATCATTATATGGGTCTGCCATGAACATTGTGTTTGCTGCTAGGATAACATACTGATGCTGTTGAACATTTTGCAAAGTTGTTTTTATCTTGCTGATCAGCTTGTCTCTCTTGCTCAGCGTCCATCCATATGATAAGCATTTGAATTTGAAGGCATTACCATGAAGTGAATAAATATCATACTTCACGATTGAAATTGGTAAAATACATACTGTGTTGCAGAGATTATATGAGATTTTGATTTTTGGTTTTTGTATTGACGTGATTTGATGTATTGCTACGATTTGCTTAATTTAACATTACTTAATTGATCACTAAACTGTTTGCAAAAGTATGCAGCTATTTTTCTGTTTAAAACCATTTGATTTCTATGTGATAAAAATGGGTTATAAATCTATCCTGGACCGATCCATTAAACTGGAGTCATCATGCTTGTCAGATATCCTATCTTGATGAACCGAGGAGGATCTTAATTGACAAGCCGGATAGATTTTTATCCATATATGCCGAATAAGTTATGAAATCCATCAGATCTGGAATTAATGAAGATATAATGGGAAATGATTCTTATCCCTAATTTATATTAGGATAAAGATTTATTTCCTACTTGAATGATGATTCTTAAAGAAAATATCATTTGTATTAAATAAGAATCTAAACCTTTTATCTATATAAAGGGGAACCATTCACTAAGAAAGACCTGTAATTCTAATTTACTGAATCTTTATATAGTTCATACGCTATTTCTAAAATTATTTACTGACTTAGGCATCGGAGCATCCTTCACCGGGACCACCGGTGTAACTCTTTCTTCCTGTGCAGGTTTTCTGAAGATGAGAGCCGATGAGGAAGAAATAATAATTTTTACACAAAGTTATCATTGATGCGGTGAGCGTGGATCTATTAAAACATATGTACAGATTCCGAATAAATTCAAAATACAAATACAACTTCTAAACAAAACAACAGCCAGCAATCGTGTAGCTACATATAGTAATATACTCTCTTCAACAACTTTGGCAATGCCCTCTCCTCAAAGGCGCTGCCATTCCGTCTCACAAGCTTTGCCGACGCCCTTTTCGTTCTCACCTGCTTCCACTTCCGCTCAGAAACCCTACCAGCTATCACGCCATCATAGGTTGGATTTCCATACATGGGCTTATCTGGATTATGGGATGGTGGTACTGCTGGTGGAAAAAGTGTCTCATCCCCGTGGATCTCCATGAATTCATCGATTATAATTTACATAGACAGATTGGGTATGACGCTTCTGTTTATAGGTTTTGCCACCGAAACCCTTATCGAGGCCCCAGAAATCAATCGTTCGAGCCATGTTTCTGTTTGCTAAATTAGCAAACCCATTATTACTTCAATCTTTTCATTAATTATATTATCCTTTATTTTATTCACTTTTAGTGTTTCAGTAATTTCACTACCTTTTCCAACCAATGTTACTTCAGATACATCCTCAGAAGCTGCAGATTTGGATGGACCCTCAATCTAGATGATATCAGTCCATCTAGATAAACCCTCCAATTCCATCGATCTTACAGATTTTGGTCAAAGAGATCCTTCATGGGCTGAAAAATCCTGCCGTAGCTTTGCCATCAATTGACTACTCCATTAAAAGCTTAGCAAATCGTGTTTGTGCAGAAGACAGCTTCTCATGAAATTTAATCACAGATCCTTCCAATACAACAGTTTCAATTAGTACCCTAAATTACAGTTGACTTTCCATTTTCAAATCTTATTATGTCATTACAATTTCAAATACTGCAAGATATACAGCCAGGGATGCAATCAACTAAATGGTCGGCCTCCTTGACATCATCTCCGCCTGATGTTGATGTCAAGGTGAATGAGATTGTAATTTCGGCTACAATTTTTAGAAGCCCCTGAAGCACAGCAGCAAGGTGGGCACTAGTCCCATCGATCAATTAAAATTGCTCATTTCTCCACCATTCCTCTAGTGCAATGCCCGACCATTTTATCTCCAGCAATGCAAGTAAGCATAGTGCTATTGAAATGACAAGGAGGTAGACAAGGAAAGCGAAATTCAAGGTCTGTACAAAGAACTGGTCAGTAACAGTGCAGTATTTTCATTCTTGGGCTTGCTAGAAGAGCATTGTTGCGGGAGAAGAAAATCTCGACCGAACCAGTAGCCCATCGGAGGACTTGATGAAGCCGGTCAGTGAGATTAATGGGAGCAGTGCCGCGGAAGGCATCACGC
>CAOJCR012691874.1:0-11216 GCA_948330485.1 Euphorbia neoarborescens | reverse complement strand
TTAGACGTAGGCCCGTAGATGCCCCGGTTAGAAGAGTAGAGAATATAGGGGTAGGGGTGGGTGTGAGTAAAAGAGGTAGGGGTAGGCCTAGACTTACTTGGGGTAGAGTTATTGAGCATGATCTGCGATATTTACAATTATTCGAGGAGGTTACCCAAATTCGTACTGAATGGAGACAAAGGATTCATGCGGCCGACCCCAATTAACTTGGGATTAAGGCTTGAGTTGAGTTGAGTTTAATTTAAAATTGGTGAATGAAATACATAAAAATAACATAAGTACCATATTTTCTCTTCTTATTTTATTGGTTAGCCCACACGTATTGAAAGTAGATAAATTAATACTAAAAATTAAACATGCATTTACAACCTTTCAACCAACCTACCCTACGAGTATACAAATGATCAAAAGGGGTGAATAGGAGCATAATTGCCAAGTTTACACGAAATTAAAAAGTTGTAGTAAAAATAGTATATAAATAACCCTAGTCATACATCTAGCTTATGTCGGCCACCTTGCATGCACAAAGGTTAACATAGATACGACACTAAGGACTCAAATAGGACACATGAAGTTGACTTTCAATAGAAAGCGGATAAATTAGATAGCTTGGGGATATGCATATAAGGAATAATTGAGCTGACCCAACAATATCTGGCCTAAATTTACCTAGAAATCAATTTTTACAAAATGATCAATGCGATTGGAAATCATTTTCTCTTAAAATCATTTGGCTCAATTTTAATTATTTTTACATGGATGAGAGAGTTTGTGTGCCCTAATTCGTAGATATTAATTCTTTTGTATATTGTACATTTTTACATACTTTATATTATATACAATTTAATGTCACTTGATAATGATATGAATCTATTTATTTTATCTCTTATGCAATGGTAATAAATAGAGTATCCAATGATTAACATCATAAATATATATTTCAGATTTATTCTAGATCATCGAAATAAATAGAACTATAAACTTGTGCATATGTTGACTATTCGTTAGTCTAGGATGCAAGTACATATGGACCCCACATGGAACTGGATAAATCCACATATGAAACATAACATGGTTTCATCGTCATAATTACAATATCAGAGTCATAGTTACAATAGATTTGAAAGAATTACTTAAATACATAGAAATAGAAATAGATCTGAAATTATTTTTGAAGATGTAGAATTAATTTGTTAGATCTATATAATTGGTAAATTTGTCAGATTAATTTTCAGATTTAGGTTCTTGATAAGGTTGGGATTTTTTGATATTTTTTTCCAATTAGATTTTCATGAATGTGCTGCTAGATTAGGTTCGTTAGTTTAATTTTGCAATGCATGTTATTTTTTTGGTTGAATAAAATTTTTCTACTTGATTTGTGATTGCCAATTTTTTTATTTCAATAAAAAAATATTAGACTGTGGATCGCAGCACCGGAGCTGCATCGAGCTGCCTACGCAATGCGAGCAACCAGGACCAAGACCAACCAACCGGCCGGTGCCATAGGGCACCTGCCAATAGGGATGAGCATGGGGCGGGGATTCCCCATTTCTCGCAGAGACCCGCCCCGATGGGAACGAAAAATCCCCGAATTCACGGGGAATGAGGATGGGAGGAAATTATTCTCCACGAGCGGGGATAGGGAGTGAAGTGGTTTAAAGGTTCCCGCCCCACGGGGATCCTCGCCCCGTCCTCGTTTCAATACCCACGGGGATTCTCATGGTATCCCCATGAAAAATTATATTTTTAAAATATTAATATATATTATAATAACTAATATTATTATATATTTTAAAAAACAGAAAAGAAAAGTAGAACATAAACGGTAAGAGAATAAGAAAGTCTATATTGTATCACTACCTCACCCTCAAAAAAATTAAACTCGTTATTTTATTTTTTATAAAATTAATTTTAAAATATATTTAAATGGAGAATGAAGATCCCCGTCCCCGTGGGGAATTTGGTGGGATGGGGCAAATTTTTTTCCCGCCAACCTCGTGGGGATGGGGATGAGATTCCCCGCTATTGATGGGAAGGGGATGATATTGCATTCCCGGGCCCCGCCCTACCCTACGATCATCCCTACCTGCCAGCATCGCTGGTGCCCTGCGGTGCAGCCTGTGCCGTCATGGACTGTTGCCATAAGGCAGGAGTCGCACGATAGCAGGCTGCAAGTAGCAGGACTGTCGCCCGTCGGCCAGGGCTGTTGCCACATGGCCAGCGGGTGGCAGCCCGGGCAGCGAGTCTGTAGTGGTTCGGTCCTTTGAATTTTATAGATTAATTCAATTTTGTTACATAAATTTATTAATTTGATTAATTTAATTGTGTATCAAATTGATTTAGTTTATGTCATATGTATATTTAATTTTATATGACGATATTTATTTGAATATGACATGATGGTTGGTCCAATAGTCTATGACACGGATTGTGATTGGATAACTATAATTTTAAGATTATAGAATTTCCTATTATAGTAGGAGCATTGAATTAATTCAATAAGTCCTTAAATTGGATTAATCTATAATGGTTAAAATTGGCGGCCATCAATTTGACGGCTGAATATAATTTAAAAATTGAAATGTTTGGTTATATTTGCCATTAACATGCATCACGATATGTATGAAAATACACGATATATACATTATGTGTATTTTGTTTATTTAAGTGTCTGTGGATCTAATTATAAATTCGGTTGTATTTTTTATTTTTTGGAAATATATCCTGTGTAATGTTTTATTTGATATAATTTTATTTTATTTTGTTAGTTTACTTCATAAATTGTTAAATAAATGTAATTAATCAACTCCAAGGAGTGGGAGTTCATGGAGATAGCCCAATGAAGCAGAAGCTAATGGCGAGCCTAGATAAAATCCAAGACGGGTTAATGAAGAATCGTAATAAGTAGCTATTAGTTCACTTATTAGTTTTGTAATTGGGCCTATAGATCATCTTGCATTTTGTATGAATGTATGTTTGGTATGTTTATATGATATAATAGTTTTTCCAAGTATTTTCAAAAATTGCGATTATGTATGTTAAGCCATTGATATTTTCTTAAAAATGAATCTAAACATTAATACGGGATCGCTCAAAAGTGCTTCCCAAATTCACAACAGGACCTTTTATTGATGACTTAATGTAGAATGTGTCATTGCCAACTACAGATTGATCAATTCAACATAGGGTGATTGAATACCTAATAATGAACACCACCTAAATGAGAGTTATTTTGTGAAATGTGCCAAAGCCAACCACATTATAATTGGTCTAAGACAAACACATTTATTATTAAGGTATGACAATATAGTGGATTGTGGTTTCCAATCCTTCGGGTTAACAGTGAAATTCCTGATCCAAGCACAGAAGGGTAATGTATCATGAACCTTTCAAATCAAAAGCCCATAGTGTATGGATCGGGTTGTCAATCCTACTTAACAAACTATGATGGTTTTATATAACAAGCTCAGCTCAGGTCATATATGTCTTGTTGAGGGTCTTGGTAGAGTTAGCTAATTAATCACCAACAACATTAAAATTCGATTAGTTTTAACTTATGTTTATTTTCATTCTCTGTAGTGATTTTTCAAATATTTAAAAGAGTTTTCTGTTATTATGGATACACAAAATACATTTTTCTCTTCGATTGATATTGGAAAAGGAGAAACTTTTTAGTATTAACTTTTTAGACTGGTCTGGGAACTTAAGGATAGTTCTTAGACAAGAAGTGAAGGAGTATGTTCTAGATAGGCCTTTGCCGACTGAGCATCCATCGAGTCAAGGAGTTACGGCTGCCTAGCTTGAGCCCTATGACCAGCACGTGTACGATGACTATAGTGTCACGTGTCTACTTTTAGGTACCATAACCTCCGAGCTGCAAAAACATTCCATGGAGGAGCATGCCTATGTGATCATGGATACATTGAAAAAAATGTATCAAGATCAGGCTAATCAGGAGATGTATATATTTATAACCCGTTGCTTGCCACGATATAGGGATTTTATCCCCTTCTTATGCCCTTTTGAACTGACATGTTCTAAACCCTATATATGTACACTTATACAGATTAACATATAACTGAGCTTGACAGACTTATTTCACGAGTAGGATGTAAGCACCACATGGAGTCAAGAGATGACACCGTAAAACAGTGCTGGCTGTCCAAGTCCGGATGCTGGGGACCCACATCACCCTCTGGAATTAGATGATAGATGGTCAACCGCTTCGAATAAAGAGCGACGGATGATCGAAAGTTTCGCATGATCGAGCCTGGGTGCTGCGAGTGGCTAGTCGCCATTCGGTTCTACTAGTGCAAAGGTATGAGCCGATATCTAAGAAACACAGCACAGAGGTCGAGCGCTATATGTGAAGGCATCCGGATATGACCGATAAAACAAGATCAGTGCAATTAATGTTGTATTCAAGTATATTTAATGCAGCAGTTAATATAAGATCCAAATATGGGTAGGAGATAGAGAAGAGAAAGAGCCTGAATAGATTGTGTTAGATCCTCAAACGACGATGGCTCAAGTAACACATATCATAATGATCTCTAAAATATTATTGGATTTCATATTATTATGTTATGTTAGGAATCTAAATATAACTCTATAAAAACATCTTTTTAGCATGTGCAAATACAATTACCTCAAAAACAAAAAACAAGCCTTAGTTTATATCCAATTGATCTCTCAGAAATGCTAATATATTTGACCTTATTCTGTTGAAATTAACAAAATTAATTACAATTACTCGTTTTTTACTGATCCATCCTCTCTTTATATTTTATTAAAGTCCATTGCTTAACTATGGATAACTCAACAAGGAGATGTAAAAAAAGAAAAAAAAAAAGAAGTAAAAGGAAAATATAAATCAGATATATTTAGCCTTCCATAGAAAATTGCAAAATTCTCATTTGAAAAAAAATTTTGTTTGTATGCACAACTAATCTCTAAAATTCTGATGACAACAAAATACAAGAGGCCTCGGGCAAAGCGAGCTAGCTTGACAATGCAGCTCATGAATTCAAGTATTGCTTCAATTGTTTCGTCCTCTTCTTGTTCTTCAGTTTCCGAAATGCACTCGATTCTATTTGTCGCACTCTTTCCCTGCTGACCCCTATCATTTCTCCAATCTCTTGTAATGTTTTCGTTCTTCCATCTTCCAATCCGAATCTCCATCGGATCACTTGATTCTCTCGTGGACTCAAGCTGTCCAGCACTTTCTCCAGATCTCGTTTCATAAACTGTTTCATTAATATATCTTCTGCTGTTTCCGCATCTGGATCTGCAATTACCTCCTGAAAAAAAAAAGAATATATGAAACTGCTAAAAGAAAGAAATACTGATCTCGATGTAGCAACTGAGGTACAATGAAAACGCAAAACTATAGAGCATAAGACAGACAGACAGACCGAAGGTTTAAGATCCATATTAGGCCCGATTTTCTGATCAAAGGATCTCGGAGGTTTTGGAGTTAGTAACACAGCACTAAGCCTCTTCATTGAAAGTCCAGCTGCTTCAGCAACTTCTTCATCATCAGGATGTTTTCCTTTTTCGCTATGCAATTGCTTTCTAGCTTCCTTCACTCTGTATGTTGCTTCAACCATATGAAACTGCACATACAGAATGATTCATCAGATCAACTTCATACAAGAGAATCCAGAGAAAACAAGAAGATAGCGAGGAAACTTACTGGTAAGCGAATTGTTCGAGATTGATCAGACAGAGACTTCCGTACCGCTTGTTTGATCCACCAATGAGCATAAGTTGAGAATTTGAAACCTTTTGAAGCATCAAACTTCTCTGCACCTCTTACAAGTCCACGACAACCTTCCTACGAGTCATGTAAATTTCAAATAACATAATAATCTCAGGACTCCTCGTTTCTTAAAAAAATTCGTCTTTTTTGAAAAGTGAAAATATCGAATCATTTGCCACAAGAACAAACCTGAACTAGATCCTGGAGATTCATTCCAGCCCCTTGATAATTTTTAGCAATTGAAATTACAAGTCGTATGTTAGATTTTATCATTTTGTCTTTGCAAAGTCTACCGTGGCTTAAACGTTTCCTTAAAGTTCTCTGATCAACTCCTGCAGCAGCAGCCCACTGTATAAAAGAAGGCTCACTTCCAATGCGCTCTGCGAGCTCTTCATGCAACCTTTCAAGTTTTAATAAGTCCTGAATTACATCATGAAAGAGAAGATATAATTATATAATATCCGAGAAACTGGAATGGAAAACTGAAACTAAGAATGGAAAGTAAAATTCATTTTTGTAAAAAAAAAAAAAAAGACAGAAAAACTCTTTTCTTGCTTCTCAATAACAAGGCATCTATTCAAGACAAAAATCTTAAAATACTACACAGAAGAGGTATCCCAATTTCAAGCCTTGAGGCAAGGCCTTAAGGATGGTGGAATGATATTAAGAAGATACAAGGGTGTACGACACCGTATTGTAGCAAGTAACAGGAGTAAGTGAAACGCAGCATTTCACATCATCTGTCTCCTTTCTCTTTCTGTTATTTTCTGTTAAATCTCGTTTCCTTTATAACAGCCATTCCGTTCTCTGTACAACGGCTATAAAAGCCAGCTAATACCCAATAAGGGAATATACAATCAAAGGAATACACAGAAAATTCTCTCCACTCTGCTTCTTCACTCTCGATTCTTCTTAATTTCTTTCTATTATCTTACTAATTCTACAGCATGCCAGTAAAAGTACCTGTATTCCTTGAGACAACTCCAGTTCTTCATTACCAGTAAGAAGCTTAGAAGAACTGGTTGTTCCTCTCAAGTAACGCAATGGATCAGTGTAATCCACTTCCTGTAAAGAACCCGGCTTTTTCTTGCTCGTAGAAGCAGACTTCACAGAGACGACATTATTAGCAACTTTTTCAGCTGCTCTTACTCGTTTAGCTTTTCTTTCAGTTTGTCGAATTGATCTCACAGCTATGCCTTCAGATAGTTGTTTCTGCAGAAGTTCAAGCTCCTTATGTGTTAGCTCTAAATAATCAGAATCTTTTATGGTATTTCCCATGGATGGTTCTTCTCTTAGCTCAGTTTCATCAGTCACCGATTCTCCTATAATACTGGCTCTTTCTGTCTCTGTGAACTGAAGACAGCCAGACGAGAGCCCATTTCCTGTGGACAAAACTGCATTTTCTGTTTCATTAGAAGGGATCCTTTTCACCAAAGCTGCATCCTTTGCAACCTTGACAGCAGCTCTAGCAAGAGCAACTGCTTCAGCAGCGGCTGCCGCAATAACAGCCTCATCACTTGTAATAAGTGTGTCTGTGGCAAAATTTGACCCAAATGTGTCCTGCAATAATTCCACAACCAATATTATAGCAACCTCATCGATCATATCATTAATGAATTTGATGAGGAACGCAATATTCACAACAAAAAAATCATAATAGGGTATCGTTCCAAAGTTTGACCAGAAGTTTTTGCAAGATAAACAGAAAAGAAAGATTCAAACAACAAAGTTGAAGAAAAAATGAATTTGATAGCAAATCTACAAAGAACAATAAATAGAATGCATCAGTTCAGCCTGGAGTAAAAAATGACAAGAACTAGGTGATATCACTGAATAATTAAGATCTAAGTTTGAATCCAGTTGTCAAGGCAAGATGATTGAATATATAACGGTACATGGCAAACACGGAGGAAAAATTAACAACATTAATCAAGAAAGAAAAAAGGTAAATTCATTTTAGAACAAAGCTGCCCATCATACTCCTCCCAATAAAACAGATCACCATTTTGGATATTGTTACAGACATGCAAATGATGAATCAGCATCAGGAAAAGTGAAAAAAAAAAAAAGCAAGTTCATTTTAGAAGGAAGCTACCCATCATAATCCTCCAATAAAACAGAATCATTTTGGATCTTCTTAAAGACATGCATGATGAATCACCATCAAGAAAAGCTCACCCACCGTTCTTATGTACACTATCAAGGAATTTTCCGTTAGGTTGAATAAACAGAAAATTGAAACAATAGCACACCCTAACATATTTTAGCGAATTACTGTAATTTGATGAATAGATACCTGTACTTTGGAATTGATAAACTTCAGCCATCACACTCAAAATATGCAGAAAAATAGTCTGATGAAAGGTGCCTACTTACTCAATCCCCGCATTTCATTTCCTTTTTCAATTCCATCAATTAGTACAGATAATTTTTACATAGATGATACTTATTGGATTACTTTTTATTTTCTTTACAACAATACCCTTTTAAAATGTATATACAATTGCCAAAATTAATATTGATATAGTAGAATTCACTAAAATTGATTATATGGTCAAATGTTTAACATTTAGGCTATTTGGCTCTCGAATCCATGAAATAGATAGCATACTAAAAGCTTCCGCTACAAATGCATAAAACTAACACACTAAAATTTGCAAAAATGTTCTGATTTTCTTTTTCAACATTAAGTCTTTAAACTCTATATCCAAAAGAACAGGCTTCACCTCTAAAGGAGGACCAATTGCGCCAACATAAGTCCATGGACAGTTTGTAACTGAATTTGAATGAGCTCCAGAACAGGGTAATCTCAACCTCTCCAGTTCTAGCACTGTTGTTGATGTTGATGGCAAACTAGTGGACAAAATGCATTGTGCTTGAAAACATACTGGCTTTCCATTCTTCGCTTCTGATTTCAACAATGCAATCACAATAAAGATCATGCTTAAAATATGGCCAATTCTAAAAAGCATCAACAGGTAAATATCATAAGTAAATGAACTGCATTCATTCATAAGGTAAGACCTCCATGACAACAATATGAACATGTTATGCAATTAAACAGAATCAAAAGCTCCATCAACATCTTTCCCACAAATATAATCATATATTATCATAAACATATGTAAAGGGAACAAGTTTCTTTGGTACCTAAAATAAAGTATCTTTTTTGGATATACCAACAACAGCATCAAAAAGTTAGCTGGGATTTTTTGTTAGTTATCTAGGAATTGATTGCTAACGCTTTATTTTTCTCAACATCTAAGAAATAGGCAAATATCAAGGGATCCTTTTTGCTGTTGTCTAGCGAATAATATAGTGATTATATTTCTTCAATCATCTAAGGATCCATTCAACGGCCTTCTTTCTCTCCTTAAAAACAAAAATGTTTTTTCTAACAATATATTCACAAATCACAATCCAAATAACTCCATCACCAAGGAAAAGGTCCAACAGATCATTTCATGCACCAATTTTCTACCATTCTTCATGCCATGGGAAAAGTCAGTCACAGAAATTGGTCAGGTTTACAGGTTTGCCATCTACAGAAAGGAGTAATCAGAACAATGGAGCCACGGAGCAAAGAGCACATAGTACCAAAAGGGAAAATGAATAATAAGTTATTCCGTGACAGAGTCGCAACTTCAAAATTCATCCAATGTGCTTAAGAAAGAGATGGGCAGTCCAATGACCGAAGCCTTGCATGATATTCTACTTTCTGTGAGTAAAGCTGAAATGCCATACCAGATTAAAGAGCTCCAATGACAGCTCTTGCCTCATTAAGAGTTATAACATGCAACTTGCCCATCAAGAAACGACTATAAACTGCAGTACTTTTTGAATTATCTGTAGCAGTTCGAAACAAAGGCATTCCCAAAAAAATTCATACAGCAATAGAATAAAAGCTCTTTAGAAGCAGGACAATCAGATAATAACTACATTTACATACAAATAGAAAGATAAGTAAGTTCAAATGCATTGAGCATTTGTGGTCAAATTTACAAACACACAACTATACTAGTTCATTGCGATGTAAAATCATATGATATGCTTGAATATCAAGGGCATATAAGATAGAAATAAAGCCAAATTTCGCCCAACATAAGCAATAAAATTGGGGTGAAAATAGAAAGCAATTTGCTGTTGCATTTACCAAAACTAGAAAACGCCCATCTCAATTCATTGTTTGACAAAGGCAAAGAGAGAGGAAAACTCACGAGATTGGAGAAGAGTAGCTGAAGGGTAAAGTTGTTGAGTTCTAAAATGGGTAGGGAAAGAGTTCGGTTGGCACTGTGGAAGTAAACAAAACATCATCCAGTTATTCTGCTACTAAAAATATATAACCTAGCTCTACCAAACTGTTTATTTTTCTTTCAATTCAAAATTAGAGTTCAATCTCCGAAATCCATGGAGCCTCAGGCCAATTACGGAGGTAAGAAGAAGACATTGAAAATTCAGAAAGGGAGAGAAGGAAGAGGGAAGGATAATAGTTGGTATTGAGATAATATAAGAAGATAAGGGGGATGGATGCGGCCTGCTCCCTACCTGCACATCATCACTATTTTTCTTTCACTTTTTTTACCTATCGATAATAAAATTGCCCAATTTAATTTTATATTTTATCATTTTGTGCCATTTGTTGGTGTGGCTTATTGGAAAAATTTTACCATATTTCGATAATATATATTTTGCACTGTTAGATATATGATATATAGATAAAATATTATTATATTTATTTACGTATTATACATACAGAGCACATATTTTCATATATGGTCTAATTTTTCGGTTTATAAATATTAATTTCTCAATTACATGTCATTTTAAAAAGTTTATAAATATCTAACTTTATGTTACATAAATAATGACTTTATTTATTATATATATTATAATACAAATAAATACAATACTCACTGTGCTTTACTTTATAAATGTTGAAATATTGATATATAAGACTATAAGTATGAATGTTGTAGATATAGATTTATATTTCAAGTCTGTTCAAACTATAAGAATGAAAAGAACAAAAAAACTTGTATATTAGCTGACTATATGGTAATATTTTACTAGGTATAATACTGGTATGTTAATTAAGAATATTGATAGATGTAAACTTCACACGGTACTGGATTGATGCGCACCGAAAAATACTATATGATTTCATCATCATAGGTATTTCTTAAATATATCTCTTTGTATCATTTGACTTGAGATTATTATAATATCAATATGAATCTTAAACACTTTAACATACTCCTAACAGGTCTATAATAGAATGTCAAGTTTGGAACTGAAATGATATCACTTGACCACTTAATGGAATAAGATTGAAAATGTAATTATACTAAAAATGAGTTAGATATAAATTTGACCTGTCAATCCATTCTAAATCAATATATGTAATTAGTATAGAATAAGATGACGACTCCAAACCTATTGCTATTCATATATAGAT
>CAOJCR012689438.1:0-13163 GCA_948330485.1 Euphorbia neoarborescens | reverse complement strand
TAGGAAAGTAGTAAAGCCTAGCATACATCTATCCTATACATACATCTAAGCTACAAAGAAGATGTTGGTACAGATAAAATATATATACACATTGGACTCAAACATACAGACTCACAGTTATAAGAATTAGGAAGAACAATAGCTCAGAATTATACATTGAGAGGGCCAACTGGTTCGACCCGGCTGGTCGAATCGGATCGGTTCTGATCAACCGGATCCGAAAATAGATTTCTCCACATTATACGGTGCTCTGCTAAGGTTATTTTGAAAACAATTGGCTCAATTTTAATTCATTTAAACGTGCAATTTTGGCAGGTCGGTTATCCAAAAACTCGGGGGGTTTCCTTCGTTGTATTGGTCCCTAGGTTTATTTGTGAATTATTAATGCAATTACAACAAAGTCTTACATAATCACAAATAAAAACACAAACAAAAATTAATGTCAAAAGGCAAGCATAATATTAAAGAAAATTAAAGTTGGAGCCTAAACAAGATGACCATACAAGACAAAATAGCAGGCAATATAAAAGTGGAACATATAAGTTATCTTATTAATACGGCGTGCCAATAGGTGACCCAAATTTTCAAAGATGAATGCACACGTGAATTTAAGATATAACCTTTTCACAGCCAACAACAATTCAAAATTTGTTTATTAATGATGAATCAAAATGAACCAACTCAACGGCTTTAAAACCTTTTATTAAGAAATAGATCCAAGCGATAAAATCCAGATTCAAAATATGATTGACAGAATCACAAATAAGTCTCAACAAGATAAAAACTCAATTGACAATCTTGAAACCTCGGGATTATGAAAATTCAGTAAAATCAATTCTATTGGGAGAGATACATGATCATGAAACCAAATGACATCAATTTATGTGGAAAGTGTCTACACTTTGACAGTAGACATTTATTAAAGAAAAATATATGCACATACTAATGTATTACATTCTAATGAATATCAAAACATTTATTCACAAGCAACAGAATCTTGTATATTTGAAAATCAAAAATAAAAGAGGAGAGGAATACCACTATTTAATGGAGTACAGTTGAAACTAGGCTTATAAAATGCATAATAAAACTTAACTAAATGAATGAACTAACATTTTATGGATTCACAACAGAGAATGGAACTAAGTCCTTAAACTAGCTTCTAAATGCCTTGTATTCTATACAATTTTGAAAAAAACCATAGTGAAGCTTCGTTCAATTGATCCGTGATTCAATGTTATAGAAACAATCTCAATTCAGAATCAGAAGCATATGAAATCAAAAATCAATTTCAACTTTGGATGCATTGATCTTTCGATTTCACAGAGAATTTCTCTTGAATTAGAGTTCAAATGTAAACGTTATTAGAATACAAAATCCAGCCAGAAATTGAAAATTAGCCTGAAGTTTAACAATAGAAAACATCATATATTTTTTAGAATCAAAATCAACATCCTAGAAAGTGAACAAGATGCCAAATCATTAATCTCAAAATCCAGTTAAATAAATTGTCAAGGGCAGACTTGGAAATAAATGATTTGAGCATAGAATTTTCACAGGAAGAAACGAACAGAAGCAAATGGAAAAGAGGAAGGATCATTACTTTCGATCGAAGATGCAACCACACCGGAGCTCTCTGTCGATCTTTCTGGTGGGAAATCGATAACCATCGGTCGCAGCAGCTCTCCCTCTCTCATTTTTTTAATTGAAATTGCTCCTCTCGCTATCTCCTCCTTTTTCCCTTTCTTTGGTCCCTCCTTTCCTTCCTTCCTTTTCACTCCCTGTCCAGTTTGGCCTGACTGAGTTTGTATTTTTAAATCCAATTTGACTTGATAAAAACTATTTTGACACTAGATTTTTAAATTTAGCCCGACTCGAGCAATTATTTTAACCCGATCCGTCTTTTACAAAAGATTATTTCAACTTGGATTTTGAAAATTTTTGGACGGACATTTTAATTTTTTAGCTTTTCATTGGAACAATCTGGAAGAACATATAAGCATACAAACAAGTCAGCAAATGTCAGTTTATTATAGACCCAAGAAAATCCCGTTCTCACAATTGGCCCTCGTGTGACTTGATTCATTGGCTGAATACAGGAACACGATAATGAGGGTGGGGAATACTTACTTGAAAGTTGAGTTGTCGAGGTTTGATTCACTGGGGAGTCCCTTTGAAGACTCAGAGCTGCTTTCATACGGATTACCCTAGACTTGACTCTTGGGTCAGTATAAGTGCAGTAATATGGTATGATGTAATTCTTTCATCGCTCAATTGATTGTTTTGGAAATAAAATTTTTTGCCCCTTCGATTAATGATAAAGCATGAATTTGTTTGAATGGAATTCCTAAAAAGGTTATGGCTTCGGTTGTCGTAACCTAAGCTTAAGTTTATCTAACAAGTCTGTCATGAAAAGCTATGGCATCGGTTGTTATAACCTAAGCATGAGCTTGTCTGAAAAGCCTGTCATAAAAAGGTTGTGGCTTAGGTTGTCCTAACCTAAGCCTAAGTTTGTCTAAAAAGTCTATCATGAAAGGCTGTGGCTTCAATTGTCATATCCTAAGCCTGAGTTAGTATGAAAAGTCTATCATGAAAAGGTTATGGCTTCGGTTGTCATAACCTAAGCCTAAATTTTTCTGAAAAGTATATCATGAAAAGGCTGTGGCTTTGATTGTAGCCTAAGCCTGAGTTTGTCTGAAAAGTCTTTCATGAAAAGGCTCTGGCTTCAGTTGTTACAGCCTAAGCCTGAGTTTGTCTAAAAAGTCTGTCATGAAAAGGCTATGTCATCGATTGTCATAACATAGGCTTAAGTTTGAAAAGTCTATCATGAAAGGCTATGGTTTCTGTTGTCATAACCTAAGCCTGAGATTGTCTAAAAATTTTGTCATGAAAAGGCTGTGGCTTTGGTTGTTATAACCTAAACCTGAGTTTTTCTAAAAAGTCTGTCATGAAAAGCTATGGAATCTTTTATCATAAACTAAGCCCAAGTTTGTCTGAAAAGATCGTCATGAAAGGCTTTGGCTTAGAATGTCATAACCTAAGCCTGAGTTTATTTGAAAAGTCTATCATGAAAAGGCTGTGGCGTCGGTTGTCATAAGCTGAGCCTAAGTTTATCTGAAAAGTCTGTCATGAAAAGCTATAGCTTCGATTGTCATAACCTAAACCTGAGTTTATTTGAAAAGTCTATCATAAAAAGGTTGTGGCTTCGGTTATCTTAACCTAAGCTTGAGTTAGTCTGAAAAGTCTGTCATAAAAAGCTATGGCTTCGGTTGTCATAACCTAAGTGTGAGTTTGTCTAAAAAGATCATTATGAAAGGCTATGGCTTTGGTTGTTATAACCTAAGCTTGAGTTTGTTTGAAAAGTTTGTTACGAAAAGGCTGTGGCTTTGGTAGTCATAACCTAAGCCTGACTTTATTTGAAAAGTCTATTATGAAAAGACTCTGGAATCGGTTGTTATAACCTAGGCCTGATTCGTTGGTTCGATTAGTGATAAAAAGTGATATGTAACGCACATATATGCATATGAATCCCATGATAAAGAGAAAGTCACTTAGGACTTATAGTCCCTATGATGATATCAAGAATGGTGGGCTATGGTGGAAAACTTAGAAAACATTCAATGGATGCGAAAAGACAATGTTTTTGTCATTTAATCAATAATTTTGGAAATAAAACTTTTTTACCCCTTTGATTGATGATAAAAATGAGATGCAAATATGCATATGATAACATGAGATGCATATGCATGTATATTTGAATGCATGTATGTGTATACACATCATTTAACACTCGTTTGCATTGCTCCTTAACATGAGGCTAGGTATCTTGAGTCGTCATAGCTAAATCTTGGTCTTGATGCCTAGCGATGAAGGATCAGATTAGTTCCTTGGACAAACTGGGAGACTGTCACTGGGACTTAGATAAGGATGCCAAGGGAAAATAACTGGATGATCAGAAAGGACCACTTTGCCAATTGGCTGCTTGTGTAAATTGGCTTTGAAGTTCTAAGCGAGAAAACTGCCATTCCAGGAGTCGATGGTTCTGGGTTGTGTCAGCTTTTTAAAGGAGTTAAGGTGAAACCTATGAGGTGACCCATCTTGTTTTAAGAATGAAATTGTGTTTGTTTAGGGGTTGTGCGAATGACATGCCCCTGGCTGAAGGAAGCATGAAAGGTTTGAGGAGTCATGTAAATGACATGCCCCTGGGTTCGGGATAGAATAAGCAATTTCAGGAGCCATGTAAATGATGTGCCTCCAGGTTGAAGAGAGAATAAATTTCTTTAGAAGACAGATAAATGATATACCTTCTGGTTGAAGAGGGAATAAACATCCTCAGGAGATAGGTAAATAACATGTCCCCATGTTTGTGATAAGAGAAAGACTTTTAGAAGTTATGTACATGACATGCTTCCATGTATAGAACAGAAGAAAAGATTTTAGAGGTCATACAGATGAGATGCCCCTAGGTTTAGGATTTGAAGAAAGGATTTCAGAGGTCATATTGATGACATGCCCATAGGTTTGAAAATTTTAGAGGTCATGTAGATGACATGCCCCTAGGGATGTGCCAGCATCTTAAGATTCAATTTGAAACCAATGTATTCAAAACCTTTAACGCAAGCTTAAATACAAAAATGTTAAATGGATAGTTCTTATTCATTCATCATGGAATTCACGTAATATTTCAAGTGCACAATGTCACATTGATGAGTTTAATCTAAATTTTAAACAAGAAAAATGGACTATATCGCTTGACTCATCCCCCGTTCTCAAACGCCCTTCACAATTTTACATCTGACGTCTCTCACCTCACTTTGTTTTTTTACTTTTTTTGTAATGGGTAAGAGATTCCCCTGAATTTGATAGCCCCTTCTTTGAGAGTTGGGTCCGACCGACCATAGGTGACTTCCTTTGACCTTATCTACTAGTATTGAGACTCCACCCGATAATCTGTTGAGGCCACTTTAGCAATCCCAACGGCTTTATAAGATGGGAAGGGATGGTATTACCACGATTCTGGCCAAAGTGTCGTAGTATGAATCTTCTCAACCTTACGTCATAGCTTCCCTAGTTGAGAGCATCTTCTCTAAGGCAGTAAATCAAATGTGAATGCTCACTTTCTAGGATCGATATTGCCTCTACTAGTGGTCTTCTTTATTGGGTAAGAGGGTTTAAAGGTTCTCCCGATTTGGGAAAAGGAAGGGTAGATGCATTTTGTGGTATAATTTGATGCATGGGATGATCTTTTTGGTTTCACCTAGGTTTATTTGTCAATCGGTGTTTGGATTTAATCAATGGTATTTAGCACTTGAGACTGTTTTGTGAAATTTTGATGGCTTTGATCCCTTGATCGGATCTAAGAGTTCCTAAATGTAGAGTATTCTAGGTGTAGGGGCAAGCCGTATCCCAGAAGTTCAGTATAAACATGATCTAGTTCCTTGCATGATGTTCGTGGTGTTGTATCTCTCGAACATCTAATGAATGCATGCCTTGGCTTCCCCGTGGATTGTAGTTCTTGGAGAGGTTTCCCCAACACGACTTGCCCGTATTTAGGGTGCTACAATTTTTGCTCCGCCTGTGAGATTTAAGGATTGGTTTTTAACTCCGCCCTCTACTAATCCCATGTGTCTTCTTAGACGTTGGAGGAATCTCTTCCCATTTTGTTGGCATTCATTTCTTTTTATTTATCTCGTTTTCCTTCTAGGATAAGTCAAGTGATAGATGTACCATTTCAACTCGCTCGAAGTTTTGAGATTACTCTCATGCAATGATGCATTGTGAATGTTGATGCGTTATATGAATATTTAAATGAATGCACAAACCCATCTGGGAACAATTTATAAAAGTAAACAAAAGATAGACCTTTGCGTTAATGGTTTCAAAAGACATGTAGTTCAAATTAAACCTTATAAATACATCACACCAAAAGAAAGAAAAGCAAAGTTCATTTTTGAAAGTGGTGCCTCTTGTCTGATCTTCTGCATTGATGCGCTCGGCTAAGCCAAAGGTGGCTCCAGAATCTTCCCTTCCTTGATCATCCGACCAATTGCATTATGGATCCCAACACAATCCATTGTCATGTACCCTACAGTGACATGGTAGAGGTAGTAGTTATCCTTTTTCGCTTCACAGGGTGCCATATATGGTTTCAGATTCTGCAACAAGCCAGCATTCCTATACTTTGCAAAGAGTTTATTCAAAGGGATAGTCCATGGATTCATTGGCTTTCTAAGATGAGGTGTAGGGTATGAGGTCGATCCTTCAGTATCTTGAGCCCTATCTCAAGAGTTTTCCTCAATAAGTCGTATCATGGTGTACGATGGCTTGGGTTGTGACGTTTCTTGAATATTTAGCTTTTCAAAGATTAGGGCCATAAACCTCTCTATTTTCTCATCCAACTGGTTAAGCTTTTCCAGAATAACATGATGGTCAGGAGTTCCTTCTATAACGAGCATCTTCTCCCTTTTTAGGGTTTTTGTCGAACCTTCTTCCTGTATAGTTTCTTTGCCCTTTCCTGCCCCTTCTTCAGGTAATCTTTTCTGGGCCTGCAAGGTATCGACTGGAACTCTCCCGATGTACTCCCCAAACTGAGTTGAGTTATGTATGGTATACAATTCTCTTACAGTTATAGGTCATTCGAGATTCTCTATCATGATCACTTCCTCATTGGGCTCTTCTCCCCCAACACCCCTAACCTGAGTCCCATTTTGGTCCATAGTCTTGCTAACTAAGCTATTGCTCATTCTACTAAGATCATCACTGATTGCTTTTGAATGTAGTTATCCCCTGTCTAAATCATGAAAAAGTCAAGTTAGATGCATCCTCTCCAAGTGAGGTTGAACTTAATGCCTAAATAAATGGCGTGGAATATGAGATATGTCATACAGATGATATACATAAAGAGTGATGTAGTGCTTATAGACACAAACATATTATGAAGCTCGGTTAATGCCGTGCAATCTATCTATGAGATGGAATGATGTCTGATGCGTATTTTTATAACAGAATAATGTCTATCTATTGTAGTGGAAAGATGTCTATTCGTGATATTGGGAATGATGTCTATCCTTGTTTGTGGAATGATGTCTATCCATGATTTTGGGAATAACGTCTATCCCTATTTGTGGAATGATGTCTTTCCAAGATGACGTGATGTCTAGCCGTTCTAATAGATTGATGTTTATCATGTTAATGGCGTGATGTCTATCCGTTCTAATGGATTGATTTTTATCCTGTTAATAGCATGATGTCTAGCCGAGATGGTGTGATGTGTAGCCATTCTAATGGATTGATGTTTATCCAAATGATGGATGATGTCTAGCCAAGTGATGGAATGATGTCTATCCTATTAATGGCGTGGTGTCTAGTTGAGATGGCGTGATGTCTAGCCTTTCTACTCGATTGATGTTTATCCTGCTAATGACGTGATGTCTATCCATTCTAATGGATTGATGTTTATCCAAATGATGGCATGATTTCTAGCTAAGTGATGGAATGATGTATATCCTGTTTTGTGGAATAATGTATATTTATGATTTCGGGAATGATGTCTATCCCTGTTTATGGAATGATGTCTATCTATGATTTTAAGAGTGATGCCTTATCCTGGTTTATGGCATGAATAGATGCAGTGGGTTTTGGCCCAAAATGATAAAGGCATTTGGACAAATTGACATAACCCTTGCCTAAATGTGGAATGGAATTGATGTCGTGATATGCGATCCTGAGAAAAGCGAGTATGGCTGTAATAAAATGGTTAGTGAGATGGAAAATAGATGGTGTATGCTATGGCACACCTTAAATGTGCATGGTCATAGTATAACTATTCATGCAATGCTCATACATGAATGACTTATGAGACTCATTGGATGACTGCTTTTTAGATGCATGACGAGGTAGCTAGATCTTAAAAGATACAACATGGTTGCATAAGATAGTGGGCGATCATGGAGTGTGAAATGCGATAGTAAATCCTATATACAAGATTAGGATATGGAGTTGAGGTACAAATGAGATATGAGATGTCGACCAAAGGATGAGGGGTAGCATGTTCGAGAACATATGCATGTGGTTGCCAGTAAGTATTGACAAAAAGTTACGCAGTATGCTTATTAGGAAATGTACTTGCTTAAGTAACACCGATAGATGCATACCTCAAGATGGTGAAAAATGCATATGGTTCATGCATGGGTTAGTCTGAGTTAGCTGTTAGAAGTTAGTATGTGAGAGCCTGTGACTATATATGTCCTAAGGATTTGCCCCACCGTAGGAGAAATCCGACAAAGGCTGTAATCTAACTTGTGTATACACGTGAGTGCATGAGGTGACTTCCATATGTAGGTGGACACCAATTCCATAGAGCTTGGGCAAAACAATGCATGATAGAAGATAAGAACATATGACGGGTAAGCTGACAGGCCCCGATACGCTCAGTGCCCCTAGACATTTAAGAGTCTGGGGAAATGACATGACATTTGTTGTCATAGGGTGATCATGTTATGGAACGACATGGTGTAACTCCTAGGTTGTGCCTAATGTTGAACATGTAATGAGGAAAGCCCTAGTATGTGCCATGAAGGAAGAGTGCATAGTTAAGTATGATGAGGCATGATGTAGGATATGGCACCACATTGTAAGGTGCAACATTACTTATATTGTGGTGCATGATGAGGCATTTCATGATAAGTGACATGGAAACATATGGTATGATTGACATGGCATTGTGTTAATGATGAATGACATAGCATCATGGGATATAAATGACATGGCATTGTATAGTTGAAGATGAATGTCACGACATCTTGTATGATGTATGACATAGAATTACGTGGTATGGCATTATGTATGATTTATGAGATGGTATCATGTATGATGATGAATGACATGGCATCATGTTGATGATGAATGACATGGCAAAGATGTATCGGTGACGTATGGCAGGGCATGGTGTATGGTGCATGTCATAGCGCATGATGTGGCATCATATGATATGAATGACATGACATCATATGTTGATTGTGCATGACATGGAAAAGATGTATTGGTGACGTATAGCAGGGCATGATGCATGGTGCATATCATAGCATAAGATGTATTGATGATGCACGATGTGGAATCATGTGATATGAATGACATGGCATCATATGTTGATTGTGGATAACATGGCAAAGATGTATTGGTGATGTATAGTAGGGCAAGGTGTATGGTGCATGACATAGTATCACGTGATGTCATGGCATCATATGTTACAGACTGAATGGCGTGAATGACATGGCATCAGGTATGATGTAAGTGATATAACATTAGGTGGTGACAAGTGATATGGAATCATGTATGATGGATGGCATGGCCTTATACATGTTATGACATTACATATGACACGGCATTGCATAGCAATGAATGATATAATATTAAACTGTGAGGTGGCATCGTGTGTGATTTGACATTATATGGTGATGCGAGACATGGCATCATAAATGGGATACGACATGGCACTTGTTTATGACATGGCATTATGTTGATGATGTATGGCATGGCATTGTGCATGACATGGAATAAAATATGTTGGAGATGCATGACCTGGCATTGTGCATGACATGATATCTCATGAGGATGCGCGATACAGTATCGTGTAGAATGTATGACATGGGATCATATTGATAATGTATGGCATAGCATTGTGCATGACATGGCATAAAATATGTTGGTGATGCATGACAAATGGACCATGATGTGCAGACGGATTCTATAATGCAATACAGGCTCTTAATTAGACTAGATGAGGGTTGGACATGTGACATGTACTAAAGTACCCTATATGCATAACTATGATGATGGGTGCTCAAGCGATGTTGATCACATGAAAATGAGACCTAAGTCTAAACAAGTGTGTAATACTACATTTGGAAACGTAAATACAAACAGAATCAATCAGCATGTGAGAACGGACCTATGTTTCAATGCAGGTCGATGAGTCTCTACCATTCCTATGAGGGGTTTCTTTACCATTGATGTGGACATGGCAAAGGTGGAACGAACCGATTAATTTTTATGTTTTAGAAAACCTAGGGGAAGTTGCTATGGCTTCTATATACTGGAAAGTCAAGTCCGGGTAGCAAAGGAGGGTCCTATAGCAATATATACCATCTATCTCTCCCCAAATAGGTTTGAAAGAGTAGATTCAGGTACAAGGCTATCGGTGGTAACTCAATAGGTGTCCTTGTGAGCAACTAGTGGGCACATAGTGACACTTTCTTTAGAAACCGAGGTAGGTATGGTGGTCCTATGAGGTGAGTGCAATGTGTATCTACTGCAATGCGAGGACATACAAAATAAAGATCTAATGAAAATGGATACACAAATAAAAACACTTTGTTCAAAAATGTTATCGACCTCTAAAACATCCTTTGAAAGAGTCTTTCAATGGCTTGTTAAAATTTCTTTTCAAAATTTTTAAAGTTTGAGAACTTTTGTAAGAAAAGTCCCCACTGTGAGCTGATTACCTTTTTGTTAAAATCAAAAAGTTTGTTCTTGGAATAATGGATTTTGAATTTGAAAGATTAGTTTTAAAATTTGTTCGAGAAAACCAAATCAATCCATAAGCAATTAAGGTTTATTGTTTTAGGAATACCTTTTGCCTTAGCTATGAGATAAGGTTTCTTTGGAGAATTTCCTCCATTTAATACGTGTGTGAATGCGGGTTTAGAATTTTTATTTTAAGGAAATCCAAATTTTAGAACTCAAAGTTAAATGTGAAAAGAAAACGCTGTAAAAAGAAATTCGAACTCGAATCTCTAAAAAAACAATATTTGGAGTCGCCACCCAGTTCCAAGCTCCACCGGGAATTAATTCACAGTATTTCTCGGATCCTAAGTTTGAATCTAAAATCGTGATCCAGAGATCGAGTTTGGATAAGGCACTTACTTATCCTCTTTTCAAAACACGTTTAAGAAATGGACAACATTTAAAACAAAACATTTTTATTTGTGAAAATCCTAAGTTGATTTTAGTTTAGATTTTTGGTGAACGCGCATGCAAAGGCGGTAAATAAAATCCAAAAAATTAAAATAATTATACAACTATACCAATCACCTAAAAACACAGAATTTCTAGGAAAGCGGTAAATCCTAACATATATTTGTCCTATTCATACATCTAAGCTGCAAAGAAGATGTTAGTATAGATAAAATATAGGGTAATGTTCAAAAAAGTGCCTTGTGGTTTGACCCTTTATCAAAAGAAGGACTGTGGAATTTTTTATATCAAACAGGTGTCTGTGGTTTTGCCCCTTATCAAAAAAGTTTTACAGTCCAATTTTTTTTATAAAATGAATGTATGTGAGATTCTTAACACTTATTTTATGTATGAAATTAAAAAAAATCCACAGACACCCATTTTGATACAAAGAAACTTCACAATCCTTCTTTTGATAAAAGGTCAAACTACAGTGCACTTTTTTGATAGCGGAGCAAAACCACAAGTACCCATTTGATATAAAATATTCCACAGTCCTTCTTCTTATAAAAGGTCAAACACAAGAGCACTTTTTTGAACTTTACCCTAAAATATATGTACACATTGGACTCAAAAAGACAGACTCACAGTTATAAAAAAATTGGGAAGAACGATAGGTCGGGATCATACATTTAGGGGGCCAACTGGTTCGACCCAGCTGGTCGAACCAGACCTGCTTGGATCGACCAGAGGACCCGGGTCGGATCCGAAAACAGATTTATCCATATTATGCGGCGCTTGATGTTATTTTTGAAAATAATTGGCTAAATTTTAATTAATTTAAACATGTAATTTCAGAGGTTCGGTTATCCGGAAACTCGGGGGGTTTCCTTCATTGTATATCTCTCTAGGTGCATTTGCGAATTATTAATGCAGTTAAAACAAAGTCTTACATAATCACAAATAAAAGCACAAACAAAAATTAATGTCAAAAGGCAAGCATAATATTAAAGAAAATTAAAGTTGGAGCCTAAACAATACGACCATACAAGACAAAATAGCAGGCAATATAAAAATGGAACATATAAGTTATCTTATTAAGACGGGTGTCAATGGGTAACCCAAATTTTCAAAATTGATTGCTCAAGTGAATTTAAGAAACAACCATTTCACAACCAACAACAATCCAAAATTTCTTTATTAATGATGAATCAAAATGAACCAACTCAACGACTTTAAAACCCTTTTATTAAGAAATAGATCCAACCGATAAAATCCGGATTCAAAATATGACTGACAAAATCATAAATAAGTCTAAACAAGATAAAAACTCAATTGAAAATCTTGAAAACTCGGGATTATGAAAATTCAGTAAAATCAATTCGATTGGAAGAGATACATGATCATGAAACCAAATGACGTCAATTTATGTGGAAAGTTTCTACACTTTGACAGTAGACATTTATTAAAGAAAAATATATGCACATACTAATGTATTACATTCCAATGAATATCAAAACATTTATTCACAAGTAACAGAATCTTGTATATCTAAAAACCAAAAATAAAAGAGGAGAGGAAAACCACTATTTAACGGAGTACAGTGGAAACTAGGATTATAAAATGCATAATAAAACTTAACTAAATGAATGAACTAACATTTTACGGATTCGCAACAGAGAATGGAACTAAGTCGTTAAACTAGCTTCTAAATGACATGTATTCCATACAATTTCGACAAAAACCATAGAACCCGTATACTACAATGCAGATAATTCGAATCAGTAGAAGGAGTGATGATTAACCACTTACAGTTCATAATTAACTGAATTTTAAAAATTGAGCAACAATCATGAATCAAAGCATCCGTAAAACACCATAACCATATTTGATAAATTGATTACAAGTCAGATTCAACAATAGGAACCTTAAATTACAATACAGCAAATCATTAACAGTCAACATAGTTAGAGAAACATGATATTTCAACCATACAACAGCTCAAAAACATTAATTAATCGAATATATATCCAATAATAGAGAAATTAAATGGTGTAGGTCTCACCTGTTTGCAAAGTTATTCACCGTATTAGAGAAGCTCCGTTCAATTGATCCGTGATTCAATGTTATGAAACAAGTCTCAATTCAGAATCAGAAGCATATGAAATCGAAACTTATTTTCAACTTTGGATGCAGTGATCTTTCGATTT
>CAOJCR012686811.1:0-10005 GCA_948330485.1 Euphorbia neoarborescens | reverse complement strand
TTGATTTTGTTTTCTTTCTTTCAAGTTGTATTTAGATTATTTTTGTTACAGTTTTCCTTCCTCCTTGTGAGGCATTTCTTCGGCACAGTTAGACGTCGAGGGGGTGTCTCACTCGTGACACTCAGACCCCGCGGTAGTTGGGGGCGGGGTGTTACAATTTTGGTGATTTTATGGCTGTTACTCAAAACTGAGTGTTTTCAATCATTTTCAGGTAAATTTCCTTGATCAGGACATTTTTGGGATTGTTGGTTATTTATGCTAATTTTGTTATTTTTAGTTGATTTTAAAATTATTATCATCATTTTATTATTTATTTCTGATAAATGAATTGCTTGTGCTTGGATTTTGCATCATTTGTGATGTAACTTTGGATTCGACAGCTTATTCAGAGGTTTTTCAATGAAAAGCTTTGGATTTGCTATTTTATTTGAGGTTTTTATCCTAAATCTTTGGATTTGATAGCTTATTTAAGGAATATATATGTCTTATTTAAGTTCAAATTAAGCGTGTAGTGGCATTTTGCAATTTTTTAAAATTTTAGTCTTAGAAAAGAAAATAGTCGTACAAGTATAATTATACTAGTACATATATTTTATTTTCCATGGCTATGCTAGGTTATCACAACTATAATTATAACTGAGGAAAAATTTCTGTTTAACCCGACTTAATTATGAATGTATGAACATAAATTGAAACTACTGGTGTAACTATATCCATGAAAACATTACAGCAGCTTGCCTATAATTAAAGTAGTAGGAATATAATTACATATGTTCTAAGGTTAACGGTAACTATGTTGTCTCATGGGTGATATATATTGTCTAATTATACCCACAAGGATATTTACTCGATAAGCCCTAAATTTTTTTTATAGAAATTCAATTCTCCCAAATTGAGCCAATTAAGTATGTAAAGTCAAATTTTTCTACTCCTATATGTTTGTTTAGGTCTATAGCATGCTTCTACGTTTTTATTTCAAGTAAAAACATGCAAAATCATAAAAATTAATTCTAACATAAAATACTTAAAAAAAATTCAAAGAATTAGAGATAAAACTTGTCATGAGATAAATGCTTTGCCAACTTCGGTATTAGAGGGATCAAATCCCCATTTTTTTAGCCCAAGTGAAGCATTGCTATCCTCATGAAATGCATATCTTGTTGCTATGCCTAATTCATTGGCATTGGCTTCTTATTTGTATATTGAACATTTTGAAAATATAAATATTGTGTTACATGAATAAAGGCATTTAATATATTCATTATATATCCTGTGTTATAAATAAATAGAGTATTCATTGGCATAACCTGCTTGAGGTTATCAAGTGCTGAGATATTGATATGTCAAACTATAAGTATAAATGTTATAGACATAAATTTATATCCCAATTCTCTTCTAATAGGAATGAAAATAACCAAAGACTTGTATACTTGCTAAGTGTATGGTAATGTCTCACTGTGTATAGTACCAGTATGCTAGTCAATAGTATTGGTATATATGGTCCCCATATGGTATTGGATAGATCCGCATATGAAACACTACAGGGTTTCATTATTATAAGTGTTTCTCAGGAAGGTCTCATTTTATCCACTAACAATATATTTTTATAACATGAATATGGAATCTCACACACTTTGACAAACACTTAATGTGTCTATAATAGGATGCTGAGTATGGGTATAGTTGTGTCTGCCCATGAACATGTTAATGTTAACAATGAGGTTATAGGCATTTGGCCCATTGCCAACATAAAGACAGTCCCACTGGATCTTGCATATGCATTGTCTAGTTTGAGATGTATTTAATTATGCAGTCTTTGCATAGTTGAGATGGAGAGTATGATTATATAAATATGGTAGCTCGTGTGATGATGAACTAATCATATTTTAGGCTAGTTTATTAAATTCTATAAAGTAATTTAATTAAAGTGTTTATCTATATAAAAAATCAATTAAATTGAGACTTTAGTGGAACAGTATTAAACGTTAGCTTTTTCACATAAAATATTTATATGCATATTTTGTTGATTTAAGCGGTCACTATATGCATAAGATTAAATATTATATATATTTTATTTCCATGTAGGTGAGGATTAAACTGAAACAAAATAAGTTGCATATAGTTTATTTGTGAATAACCAAAAGCTTGAGTGTTGAAAGAAAAATATTTGCATATAACTCCTAAAGGAGTTACATACACACCTATGCCATAACATAATGTGTATTTTTACCATTAAAAGGAAAATGGTAGCTTCATTTTGGGTATAAAATCTTCCATTTTCGTGCCCCCTCTCCTCCTCTTATCTTGTACACAAGCTTACTAGAATAGGTCTCAAATTTGGAGCTGTTTGTGCATTGGAAGGTGTATTTAAATATAATGCTAAGCCATCCCTTACGGAGACAATTCTGTAAGGTCATTTCTTATGTTTTACATATTTTTATAGAATATATTTATTGCTAGTCAGTGTATATTATTTGTTTTAAACCACCGAATAAATCATTATGTGGCATTTTCGGATCTAGAATTCACAAAATCGATATTTTTACTATACATATTTATATATCCCACGTAACCCAACCTACTAGTGATATTAAATCCATGTTGAAATGATTTATTAGGGATTGAAATTTGGCCGGGCATGATTTCCTTAGATTGAATTTTTGAAATTCGGTTTGCAAAAATCACTGAATTGGGGTTTTTTTCAGTTCTTTTCTCGATTATTTTATTCAATTGCAAATATTTTTTATTTGATTCATTGTCAATTTCTCTACATAATCGATGAAAAAATTTCCAAAATTTTTCAGCAGAGAATAATAACTCCAATAGCTAGATTCCAGCCTCTGAGTTAACTACTAACCATCTAGTAGCCCATCTAGGCTGCCTGCTGTGGCTAGGTAGCCCGATAATGGCCCTCAGACTAAATTGGAATATTTATAAGTTGATTATTTTTTTATTTATTCTGATATAAATTTTAAAAAATTTTTGTATGTTATTTTTTGTAAAAATTATATTTCATACATATCTAATTTTCTCAATGCATTAAAATGAACATGGATTAAAAGTTGACTGACAAGGTCGGTTTCGACCTTAGATTTTGAACCATATAGAACCTTGATTTCAGATATTTGACTGGATTTTTGGCATTTCTGGTGTTGTTTTGCATGCATTTTCCTGTTTCTGTTGAGTTTGTGTTTTGTATATTTTTATGTGTTTTCTGTTGTTCCCATTTGTTTTTAGATCCGAGGTCGTTAGGATCGAGGATGTGTGTTATTTGATACGTATTTTGAGCCTTCGGTTGCAGGAACTGAAACCAATGATGATAAGGCATAACTGGAAAGAAAGATCTTTAGAGCTAATTTTGTCAGACATGGAGGTTGAATATGGAGATGAGCATTAAAGGAAAATCGTAGTTCGTTATTCAAGCTTTCTAACATATCCAAGATCGCGTAAATCGGAGGTCGGATGAAGAAGTTATGAAGAATAGAAGCTGAACTCGGGCTTGAACTCAGCGTGTTGAGTGAGAAGCCTGATACACAGCGCGTTGAATGAAGGAGCATGGCGCGTTGCAATAGCATGGAGTTGGGCTCGAAAGACTTTAGCAGAACACGGCGTGTTTCCCCAGAACACTCCATGTTGTGCAGCAATGAAAGAAATAGAAATTGGGCAGAATGCGACACACTAACTCGGCGTGTTTTGTTCGCCAACATGGCGTGTTGGTCCTATAACACGGTGTGTTGGATATGTTTTTAGGGTTTCATATTTCTTTTCATTATTTCTGTTTTAGGAACCTATATATAGCTGCTTAATACTTTTATTTTGTATCTTTTAACATTCAACTTGATTGACAAACCCTAGCTAGGTTTTCTTTCATCTTTGTATTTTGATTTCGGATTTGATTAATCGAATGTTTCTGCTTGGAATCTTTAACTTTTACAGATCATTGCTTTCTATTTGTGAGTTAATGTTCCTATATAGATTCACCTTTCCACGTAGTTTTGCCAAAGCCAGAGTCCATCGATTCAATAACGAGTTTGAATAAGAATTCTCTTTTCTCAATCTTCGTCTTTAATTTGGGTTGTGATCTGCTTAGATATTGCGTGTGATTGTATTCATGATTATTGCCTCCATATTAATTGATTAAACTTGTAATTGAAGTTAGGGTTTATGTTTGTTAACCGCTTAATTTTGATGCATACGCGATTGATAGCTTCGTAAACTTGATTAAATATTTGATTAATATATGTTACGCGATCTAGCCTGACAACTGGAAAATCAGGAGGACTGATAATCCTACGAAACTTAAGCGTACTTAGTTTCTGAATCATAGAACTAGGCGGGCCGTTCGGATGACCTTACCCTAGGTGCTTCAGATAATAGGAATAACTATCGAAAACCGTGCATGATATTAATTTGATTTCTTTCTTGGCTTTAATATTTAATTGTTTGCAAGATTAATAAGGACCATTACCATTATCATTCATAAGTCAGTAGAACATCGATTAGCTTTTCTTGAATTCAGAATCAAAAGGGTTGAATTGATATTGATCGTAATTAGGAGTCAGAGTAGTTTAATTTAATTTAAATTCAAGTCTCTTGATTTGCCTATAACACGCTAAAGCCTTAGAATCAGACTGCGTAGAGGTATTTTTCCCTGTGGGATCGATACATGGACTTTAAATCCAGTTTTATTACTTAACAACGACAGAGTACACTGCCCTAGAGTTGGGTGTTTAGCGTAATTCATTATTAACTTAAATCTATATCACTGCTGATGCTACATCAAGTTTTTTGTGTCGTTGCTGGGGACATTTATTTTCTCTACGCCATTCGAACCTAGGGTGATATGGCTGACTTAGGCATTGTATTTGTGAATATATATACTTTTATTTTTGTTTTGTGAATATTAAATTTTATGTTTTTCTTATTTATTTTCTTTTTTTTCTAATTTTACTTGTTTGTTTCGATAATCCCCCTGTGTTCTTATTTAATAAAGTGCTTTTGCTAGTGCATGTTTATGCGTTCAAATAACCCTGAGTTGTATCCCTTTGATCCTGAGATTGAGTGTTCTTTCTACAGGTTGAGAAAAGAAAGATCTGAACGGATGGATGAACAACAGCGAGCAATCATGGAAGCTGAACAAATGGCTAGTGATCATGCTGAATTAGAGCAGCTCCGTAGTGATCGGGCTCAATGGTTCAAAGGGAAAGCCAGGATGGAGGTTATAGAACTATGGAGGAGCATATTAAACCTCACAGACCGTCAAAGCATAATGGTTTTATTCTCCCACCTATATAGGCTAATACCTTTGAGATTAAAGCCATCATGGTCCATCTGAATCAAGCAAATGGACAGTTCAGCGGAGGGATAAGTGAGAATCTGAATGAGCACCTGGATAGATTCTTGATGGTTACTGATATGGCTCGATATGCAGGAGTACCACAGGATGTGATCAGGTTAAAGTTATTTCCATTCTCTATGAATGGTAGCGCTATGGAGTGGTAGAGATTGTTGGAGCCGTGTTCAGTAACTTTATGGGATCAACTACTTGAGCAGTTCTTAGCGCAGTATTTTCCTCCAACCAAGTCTATGCAGCTTAAGAATGAGATTATGGGATTCAGATAGTTTGGGACAGAGAGTTTGAATGAAGCCTGACAACGCTTCAAACGGCTTTTAAGAAGCTGCCCATATCACGATATAAATAAATTTGATCAAATTAGCACTTTTTATCATGGTCTAACCCTATCTAATCGTGCTATGGTTGATTCATCTGCAGGTGGTAACATATTTAAGAAGACATCGGAGAAGCATAGGAGCTTATCAGAGAGCTTGGTAGCAGAAGTGCGATATGGCAGTCTAATTTGCCAATACGGGGGGAATTCAAGGTTGTAGATCCTATGCAAAAGGGAGCAATGGAGGATCTAAGCAAGAAAATGGGCACATTAATGGTGAAGGTGAGCGCGGGTTCTTCACAACCTCAACTGGTACTGTGTGTAACTTGCGGTAGAGATCACCCAGTCTAAGAATGCCAGTGGGTCAATTCTGAGACCCCACAACAGCCACCTAAGAATGCAAGTTATATGGATGCTAATAACAGGTACAATAATCCTTATCTCCAGACTTACAATAACTATAATAATAATCAGAATTTTTTGAGGAGTTTCTAGCACCCCAATATGTCTTATGGAAATAACAATAGCGTGCTGAAACCCCCTCCTTGATTCAATTATGAGCATCATGATCAAGGGTTAGGTAAGCCCTACAAGATTTTAATTCCCATTTTCAGAATAAAGCTCCACCACCAAACCAGGATGATGTGGCGCTTTCACTCCTGAAAGACATTTCATCATGTCTTACTGATACGGAGGTGTATTGTAAGGATTTGGGAACACAGATGGCTCAGTTGAATACGGAACGTCAGGAGCGCCCTCTAGGTAATCTACCAAGTAACGCAGAACCTAATCCAAAGGGACACCAGAGGGAATCGGCCAAGGCAGTTACCCTAAGAATTGGAATGCAGCTGGTAAGTTCTTCTTTTGAAGCTGGAATCCAGCAACCATCCATCGAGGTAAGTGTTGAGTCGGGTGAGGTAAGCAACCCTGACTCCGGTTCTATTCCTTTTTCTATTCCTGATAATGATAAAGTGGAAAAGGATGTTTCTCCTTCAATTCATACTTACATTCCAAAGCTCCCTTATCCCTTAAAGGAGCAGAAAATGAAACTGGATGAGAAATATGCTAAATTTTTAGAGATCTTTAAAAAATTAGAATTTAATTTTCCTTTGATAGAGGCTCTCTAGGAGATGCCTGCTTATGCAGAATTTTTTAAGGAACTCCTTGCAGGAAAAAGAAAATTGGAAAATAATGACGTAGTGACTCTTACGGAAGAATGTTGAGCTATAATTTTAAATAAATTTCCCCTAAGCTTAAGGATAGGGGCAGTTTCACCATTCCTTGTTGCATTGGCAACTTGGAAGTGTTGAGCGCTTTATGTGATTTGGGGGCCAGTATTAATCTAATGCCGCTTTCATTCTTCCATAGGCTCAGGCTTGGTGAGCCAAAGCCCATTAGTATGACTCTCCAATTAGCCGACAGATGCATAACTAGGTCAAGGGAAGTAGTCAAGGATGTTTTGGTGAAAGTGGGTAAGTTCATCTTTCAGGCTGATTTTGTTGTGATTGATATGGAGGAGGATGAACATATTCCACTTCTGTTAGGTAGACCGTTTTTAGCAACCGGTAGGACTTTGATTGATGTACAAGAAGGTAAGATCATTCCACGGTTGTAGAATGAGGAAGTCTCTTTTAATGTTTATAATTCTATGAAGTATCCCTTAGATACCAAGAACTGTAGCTTTATTGATTCCTATTACCCTGTGATTGACTCTTTTGATAAGAATGTTTGCAGGTACGAAGAGAAGGAGGAAGGGCAATGTCTACTGACAGATGATAAGTATGCTGATACATCAGATAGTGAGGAATGCTCCTGGGTGAAGAGTCGGTTTGAGGATCTTGAGTGGGATGTCAAACCTAAGCAAAAAGTATCACTGGATGAAGCTCCAAAATTCGAGCTCAAATCTCTTCCCCCTAACCTTAAATATGTTTATCTTCAGCCACCTAGTGACTTACCAGTAGTAGTTTCTTCCTTGTTGAAAGGTGAGCAGGAGGAGCAGCTAATTGAGGTTCTGAAAAGACATAAGGAAGCATTCGGGTGGTCTATTCAAGACATAAAAGGGATTAGTCTTAGCTTCTGTACGCATCGAATTTTATTAGATAAAGTAGTCAAATCGTGCGCCCAACTACAACGCAGACTGAATCCCAACATAAAAGTAGTAGTACGGACTGAGGTAATCAAGTTCCTAGATATAGGTATGATATACCCTATTTCAGACAGTTTGTTGGTGAGCCCGATTCATCGTGTGACCAAGAAAGGGGGCACTACGGTAGTGGAAAATGAGAAGGGTGAACTTATTCCCAATCGTGCATTCACTCGATGGCGTATGTGTATTGACAATTGTAAATTGAATGATGCCACCTGGAAGACCACCTTCCACTACCTTTCATTGATCAAATTTTGGAAAGGATGGCAGGACTTGACCATTTTTGCACTTTGGATGGCTTGTATGGTTGTATGTAGATACCGGTGGATCCTTTTGATCAAGAGAAAACGACCTTTACGGTTCCATACGGTACTTTTGAATATAGGCGGATGTCATTTGGTTTATGTAATGCACACGCCACCTATCAAAGGTGCATGATTGCTATTTTTAATATGATTAGGCAGTTTATAGAAGTCTTTATGGATGATTTTTCTATGATTAGGTCGACTTTTGATGCATGCTAAGGGAATATAGATAAAGTCCTCAACGTTGTGAGGAAACAAATTTGGCACTTAGTTGGGAGAAGTGCCAGTTTATGGTTAGGGACGATATTGTTCTACGACATAAAGTGTCTAGGAGAGGGCTAGAAGTGGATCCGGCTAAGGTCGAGGTAATCGAAAAATTTCTTTCCCCTAGTTCGGTAAAGCTGGTTAGGAGTTTCTTAGGTCATATGGGCTTTTACCATAGATTTATTAAATAATTTTCAAAAATTACTAAACCATTTACTGAATTATTATTGAAGGATGCCACTTTTAATTTTGATAAAAACTGTTTACTTAAATTTGAGATGCTGAAACAAAAATTAATTGAGGCACCCATCTTGATAAGTCCTGACTGGTCACTTTCCTTTGAAATAATTTGTGATGCTAGTGATACTGCTGTAAGAGCATGCTTTGGACTATGGGTGGATAAGATTTTCCACCCCATTTATTATGCTAGCAAAACTCTTAATCCTACACAAGTTAATTATACTAAGAGTTGTTAGCGATTGTATTTGCCTTTAACAAATTCAGGTCTTATATTGTTTTGTCTAAGGTAATTGTTCATACTGATCATGCTACATTGAGGTATTTGTTAGCTAAACAGGATGCCAAGCCTAGACTGGTCCGATGGATACTACTCCTGCAAGAGTTTGATGTGGAGATCAGAGATAAAAGGGAGTAGAGAATGTAGTGGCAGATCATCTCTCCAGGCTTCCGACTGATGATATGGAGAATCCTTCTAGTATGGACATTTGTGAGACTTTTACTGATGAGCTTCTTTATGCGGTAACCTCTAGACCTTGGTTTGCGGACATGACAAATTATAAAGTCTGTAATACCCTTCCTGATGATCTTTCTTACTATCATAAGAAGAGATTTTTGCATGATCCTAGGTTTTACTTTTGAGATGAGTCATATTTGTTTAGGGTATGTGCTGATAACATTATTAGATGTTGTGTTTCTGAAAGTAAAGTTCCGTCAATAATACATATGTGTCATGATAGGGAGGCAGGTGGTCACTTGGTTTAGAACGTACTTGTGGTAAGACATTGTAGTGTGGTTTTTATTGGCCTTATATGAAAATGGATGTTTTTTACTATATTAAAAGGTGTGACGTGTGTCAGCGGGCAAGGAACATCTCCCGTAAGAATGAAATTCCCCAACAAAGTATTTTGATTTGTGAACTTCTTTATGTATGGGGCATAGATTTCATAGGTCCCTTCCCAATGTCACACGGAAACCAATATATGCTGGTTGTAGTCGATTATGTCTCTAAGTGTGTTAAGGCCATAACATCACCAACTAATGATGTAAAAGTGGTGCTTAAGTTCTTAAGGAAGAACATATTTACTCAGTTTGGAACCCCTCGAGCTATCATAAGTGAGGGGGGATCCCATTTTTGTAATAAACCATTTGGGGAACTTTTGCATTGTTATGGGGTGACACATAAAGTAGCAACGCCTTACCACCCTCAAACTGTAATACCCCGAGTTTCTTAATTAGACTGTATGCTTGTGATGATGGTTAAGATCAAACTATGTGTTAGTTTTAAGGTATGTTGTTGTTAGTTGGGCCACTCTTACATGCTTAGAACCCATGTTCGGAAGGGCAAACCAATATCTAACCCCTCTTAAGCCCATTTCGATGA
>CAOJCR012686532.1:0-10721 GCA_948330485.1 Euphorbia neoarborescens | reverse complement strand
ATTATATTATTATAATTATTATTACTATATTATATTATAATTATATTAATGTTAAATTTTTTTATTAAATCGTTAATATTTTTTATGTGTTATTTTCTGTCACGTAGAATATATATTTTAGGATATCTCCACGAACGAGATCGCTTTTTATCTCCGGATAACCGACTCGAAATAATTTATGAAAATTGAACCAAATAAGATTTTCTTAATAAAATCCGCTTTGCCATGTTTCATCCTATGTGAAAGTACGGTTCTAAAATTGATCGAATTTTAGAATCTCCATGTTTGTGTTGTGATTAACAGTTTCTATTTTGCAGGAATTAATTAAGACATATGGGTGACATTTTATTTAATTTATATTATTTAAACTGTCATTACATGTAGATCTTTGTATAGGTTAGAATCTGTAATTGTATCCCGATCCCCAATTTTTAATAATGTACCCCTAGAATAGTCTGATTGAAGGGTTGTAAATGTATGTTTAATTTTCCGCACTTTATTTTTTTTTGCTAATGGATGTGCGTTCACGATAAAATTAAAAATTAACATCAACCTTAGGTTTTTATCATAAATAATCATACTTTGTTTTCTTTAAAAATTGTCGATTTCTTAAAAGCTTTTCGAAAAAGGATGAGTAAGTGTCTTGTCCGAACCCGATCTCTGGATCACGGTTTCGGATTTGAACCTTGGGTCCGAGCAACACCATGAATTAATTTTCGGTATGAGCTTAGAACTGGTTGGCGACTCCAAAACTGTTTTCTAGAAATCCGAGTTTGAATTTCTTCCTTTTTAAAGCTTATTTTTTTTCCAAAAAATCATTTCTCTTTTCTAAAATTAAAATTCGATTTCTTTTCCTTTTAAACCTTAATTCCTAAGCGCGCGTTCACACGCGTATTTCGTTGGGAATACTCTTCCTCCGAAAGCCTTGAGGTCGCTTCTAAGACGAAAGGTACTAGGAAAGAGATATTTCACTCGCTTAGGAAATATTTTCCAAAATCATTTCATTTCTTATAAGTCAATAAGATTTATCTTTTCAAAATCCAATTTTCAAACTACTTTTTATTTTTGTTAAAAAGTCGCTGCACTCACACCTACAATGAAAGCTGATATTTTAAATTATATTAGGTCATGT
Organism: Euphorbia neoarborescens; assembly: GCA_948330485.1. Taxonomy (NCBI): domain Eukaryota; kingdom Viridiplantae; phylum Streptophyta; class Magnoliopsida; order Malpighiales; family Euphorbiaceae; genus Euphorbia; species Euphorbia neoarborescens. The sequence continues at coordinate 9,589 of CAOJCR012686532.1, read as the reverse complement.
GATACATATCAAAAGTCTGGGAATTTTTCTATGAAACATGAAATGTCCCAGAAAGGTATTTTAGAGTGTGAGCTTTTTGATGTCTGGGGCATTGATTTCATGGGCCTATTCCCTAAGTCCGGTAATAATTAATATATTTTAGTGGATGTTGACTATGTGTCGAAATGGTTCAATGCGGTGGCAACGCCCACTAATGATGCAAGTGTGGTGACTAAATTTTTAGTCAAGAATATTCTAACCCGGTTTGGAACCCCGAGAGCTATTATTAGCGATGGGGGTTCCCACTTTTACAACCAGAAGTTTAATGCACTCTTACGAAAGTACGGGGTCACACACAAAGTGGCAACTCCCTATCATCTTTAGACCAGTGGACAGGTTAAAGTGTCCAATAGGGAGATTAAACATATCTTGGAAAAGACGGTTAGTGCATCTCATAAAGACTGGAGTTCGAAATTAGATGACGCGCTATGGACGTATAGGACAGCCTTTAAGACACCTATAGGGATGTCTCCTTACCGTCTTATATTTGGTAAACCGTGTCATTTTCCTAGGGAATTAGAACACAGAACATATTGGGCTTTGAAATTTTTGAACTTTGATATGCAGGTAGTAGGTGCGCTTCGCCGCCAATAATTGATGGAGCTCGAAGAACTTCGGTTAAGCTCCTATGCAAGTGCAAAATTGTACAAGGAGCAGACGAAGTTGTGGCATGATAGGCATCTGATTGAGAAAAGTTTTAGTCCAGGTGAATCAGTTTTGCTCTATAATTCACAGCTTAAGCTTCTTTCGGCTAAGTTGAAAAGTAGGTGGACCGGACCGTTTAAGGTACATCATGCTTATCCCTCAGGAATGGTGGAGATCGAGACACCCAAGGACATTCAAAAGGTAAACGGTCATCGATTGAAAGAATATTTTTATGGGAATCCTTGAGAGAGAGAAGAAACCTTTCTCCTCCAAGACGCATGAAGCTAGCCAGAGAAAAGTCAAGATATTCCGACTCTAAACATAGCATTTGTAAGTGTAAATTATTTAGTTTTAGTTTTGCATTTTGTGTTATGTGTGTTTTGTCTTGTTTCATAGGAGTCAATTTCACAAGACAAGAAGAGAAAGGAGCGCGAGAATTCAAGGTAAGTGTGGAAACCGAGGTAACAAAATAACAAAATAAAAAAATGTTGAAAACTAACTTCTGAGACACTGGCTTGAGGATGGGCTCGCCAAGCCCAATTCTTGAGCACAACGGGCCTCGATCAGAGGCCCTGGCTCGAAGTTGGGCTCGTCGATCACAATCTCGAGCCCGCTACCTGTAGTTGTAATAGGAAATAATTTTTTATTTTAAAATCACTTTATTTTATTTCTTCCCTTTTTCTCTTCGAAATTCACAACCTTTCCCCTTTCCTCTTCAATTTCTCACAATTCATCTTCATCCCTTCGCTACATCCACTTTTTCTTATATCCTTTGTTTTGTGTATCTCTCTTCTTCCCCTAATTCTATTTTGCTTCTCTTCTCTCTCGGTTCAACTAATATCCTCGCATACATAAACAGTAGGAATTTCTGACCTAGTTCAAGAAGCATGTCTACCAGGTACAAATTTGACTCTTATTCTTGCAATTAGATTACTCTTGTGCTATTTCATTATGGGATATTTGAAGTTTTGAGTGTTAGATTAAGAGATTGTAGTTGTGTAAGTTGAGACTTGGATAATATCCACTACATCACTATACTCTCTTATTTCTCTAATGTGCTTAGGGCCCCTAAATCAATGTGCCAGTGTGTTACAGTGTGAGCTCGTGATTAGGGTGATGGTTTTAGGCTATTCGATGTTCTCACGTCATTCTTGGGTTTTGTTACTATTTGAATATGCTCACAATTATCATGAAATTGTTCAAATTAATGGTACACATACACTTTAACTGTCATCTTATCACCTAGGAATGGAGCTACATTTCAGTTGATTGCCTAATGAATTCTCACTAAGGATATGCTTATAGGAATGCTATACTTTGCACAGAGATGTAATTAGCAAGTTAATGTGTTTGTGAAATAGCTTCATGTATTATACATTGTCACACATTGCTCTTTGGTTCTCATCTTAGACTTTATTTGAAGTTGGTGTGAAACGTGCATGAGTCATGTGGTTTGTCGGTGAATTGGAAATTCTCCAAACTGAATGTGAACTGGCATCTCTCTCTCTTTGATCATCGCTAAGGAATTAGGTTGATCTTTCGGTTACTGTCTACTGGTTGCTCACTCACTTAAATTTAATGAACGCTTATTTACGTTTTGGGAGGATGATAGAATCTTGACTGCTTCGTTTATGCTTGGTTGCTATTTTTTTGTGGGGTGTTTCAATTCAACATTAGTTAGTTTCTTTGCTCTCATGCTGAAGTAATGATGCTATCTCCTCTTGATTTGTCCCTTCTATTTGTGCCGTAGTTTGATGACTTCCTTCCCCCTTGCATTCTTTTGTCTTTTGTTTCATGGTGCATTTTGTTTTCTTGTTTTAGTTTTCCTTCTTTTTATAGGGTAAAGTGTGTAGCCAAGCAAAAAGAACACGGTAACTCATCCCGAGCAGTCGAGGGAGAGGGGAGTGCAACTCCCACAGATTCGCCAATGGGTCCTCTTACATTTAACTCTCGCAAAGCAGGCTGTCCATTCCCTTTGTACCATTTTAGCGAGGAAATTGAATTCCAAAAGTTTAGTAAGTACCCCATTTTGCTATTTAAGCTTTTGGATTTTTCTATCATATCGCGGGAAGAACTGTTAAAAGAATTTAATGGGAACTTAACTACATTAGGATGGATTGATTTGGCCATTCACGGCGAGATAGTGTACCCTGATCTGACTAGGAAGTTTTACACCTTCCTTCATTTTGATCAAGGAACACGATCCCGACCGACTGAATTAAAACTTAGATTTCGATTGTTTGGCACTAAGTATACTCTCGACGCGGATGGGATTCGAGATGCCTTAGGAATAGGTAAGACTATGGGTGTTATGGGGTGGTATGACACATGACTTCCAATGGACCGAGGGAATGAGTGAAGAGTTGTTTTGGCAGGAGATAACTGGGGAGGCCTCATATGATAGCCGGAGGGCCAAGGCACTTCATATTCAAAATAGAGCCCTTCATTTTTTGCATAAATTTATTTGTTGGAATCTGTCTAAGAAACCAGAGTCTAATAAGGTCAGTACGCAGGAGTTTCTGATGTTATACCATGTTAAAAATGGTAACTCTGTGCACTTAGGAAAATTCCTCATTCAACAATTCCAAAATAGATACAGATACCTCTAATCGGGGTTGGCCCTAGGGCATATAGTCACAAAAATTGCCAAATCACTTCGTGGTCATGCCTGTTGCGATCAGTTGACTGGATGGGCACCCCAGCGGGTAAATATCTGGGCTATGGACCGTGCTACTACCCTTAGCACTGCTGGTGGTAGTCAAGGCAAAAGACCTGCTGAACCCTCCGATGAATCTGAGGATGAGGAGATGCCTGAGACACAATGAGCTTGGTCTTAATGTACCTTCGGCTGTAAGGCGGGCATCGAATGATAGGATGTATGTCCTTATCCAAGGGGTGGCAGACATCCGGTTGCGGATGGAGAGACATGAGGCTCATTTTACAGCCCAAGCTCAGTGGATGAGCACTATAGATGCCAGATTTGATTCACAGGAGGCCCACATACAGTCCTTGAAGGGAGAGATTAAATAGTTTCAGACCGGCATATAGCAACATGGATGGACATATACACCACCTCCCCCTTCGGGGGATGTTCTGTGAGTATCCTTCTCTTTTTCCTTCCCTCTACACTTATTTTGCTCTATTCTGCTCAATGCACTTCTAGGACTAAGTGCAATCTAAGTGTGGGGTGGCTTTGCTTACGCTTGTATTTTATTTATTGCATACTTGTGTAGCTAGGTTTGCTTGATGTTGATCAGTAGTGTAGGCCTGGATATGCATGCTGGTGTTTGTTTACCTTTTAGTCTTTTTTTTCTGTTTTCATGTGTGATTGTTGTAGTGAATGCTAAATAAATGATGAAATATTTTGTTATAGGGGCTTCATGCATGTCCAGCTATCCCCGAGTTTGGACTTCTTTGTTTGTTTGTAAGCGATAACTTGAAATTCTGACTAAGTATGCTAGGAATTAGCGTGTTTTTGTTTGTTAGCTAAGTCTGAACAATGTCTTTGCATAAAACCAATAAGGGTAATTATCTGTAGTGGTTCGATCATTTACTATTGTTCCCATGCTTGAATCAAGATAATAATTAGGAACAATGATAGGGTAAACGTGACTACAAACACAAATAATTCTCTTTTGTACTTAAATGGGAGGATCTTGAGCCTAGAACCACTTCACTTCAGTTCTAATTTTTTGAGAGTCATTTGAGAGTCAGTCAAACATTGAATGCTAGATCATAGAACTCGACGTAGTGTTACACTTGACAAAAGTAGAGCTTAATATGTGGAGACCCTTAGGATTTGCCACACGTTCACACACATAATTTCACATTTCTTTGCACTCACACCTTTTGAACCCAACGCATCAACCAACCCTTAGAAACCCTATTTTAGCTTGAGCATGTTCTTTTTAAAAGCCACAATACAAGGCATAAGCCTTAAAGTTACAAGCCAAATACCTGTCACTTTGATTCCCCTTCTACCCATCCTCTCTTTTATATTATGTTGAAACTGATTTCGTACTTCAACTCTAGCTTTCTGATATGTCATTAACAAATTTCAAAAGAACTACTCGCTTGTTATAAAAAAAATGAAAATTTTGTGTGTGTGTGTATATATATATATATATATTCAGTGTTTGCTCAACCAACTAGTACTATTTTTGTTTCTGGGATGGGTTCCAAATAACGAATACATTTGCTTTTTGGGGTGCTTCCTCGAATGATCAAGGAACTTCAATTCTCAGTATGTTTTCCTTTGTGTCATCTATGATTCATAATGCTCCAATTCTTTTTCTCTGAATCTTTCTTATATTTTTTGATTACAGTGTGGGGTGGGGTTTGAATTTCATGATTCGTGAAACATCTTTTCTGGGATAATACGATTTAAATTCATGAATTTGTTCCAAAAAGTCATAATGGAATTGTCTTCCACCAGTGATTTTTCCTTGTGAACTTCTCTAACTCAGGTTTTCCCCATTCTTATACCTGAGTTTTGTTTGCTAGTAAATGTATATTCCTGTGATGTTCTCCCCTTTCTGGTGTTTCTTTTCCACCACATTGTTCCAATAAAGTTTCTTGTATGTGTCATTCCGAAAGTAAAGCAGTTTCAATTATATTCCTTATGCCCAGAATTAGCTAGCCTTAGTTTCTGTACGATTAAAGGAGTTGTAGACCTAAATGACTTCAGCCACACCCTACCTTCACCTCAGAACGTTACAAGCCCATCAAGTTCTCTGATTTTGCTCCTTATTATCAATGGCTACACCGAGATTGCCATTAGTTCGCTATGTTATGCATTCTTTGTCTTGATTGAGTGTGTTTTAGTTTTACCTTGATAATTAGGAGCGAATTGAGTGACATCTGTGAGGAGAATTAAACTAGTTACATAATCTCTCACTATTCCCTTCATTTGATTAGTTTAAGCATGTGGAACAGCAGTACTTATGTTTGTTGTCTGCAGATGGGTATTGTTATTGTGTGAATTGCTTTTACATGTTTGGGTTTGGTGAACTGATATAGTTAAATCCTAGTTGGGTTTTCAGGCAAAAACTAGTTGCTTAGTTCTGACTTTTGATTTGTTTGCTTGAGGACAAGCAAAGTTCTAAGTGTAACATCCCGACTTGGGAGTTACAAGTTTTTATTGGACGGATGAAAATTCGGATAGTTGAACCCGAGAATTGCGGATTTTAGATTTATTTTTGGTGAGTTTGAATGGATTTAAGTAGTGGAATTTATAAAATTTTATTGAGGTTTGAGTAGTGAAAATGTGATTTAATGTTATATTCGAGAAGTGGAGTTGATTTTATGGATAATTATGATATTTTGGATGTGCGGGATGGTATCTTGGGTTTCGATGAAGGTTAGAATCGAGTTCGGATCGATTCAGAAGTGATTTGGGGTTAAAGTTGCAGCACGGCATGTTGGTTAGGACAACACGACCTGCTGTGCTTTGAATTTCAAATTCTGGTGAAGGATGAAGAGCTCGACGTGCTGGATCAAAACAAGGCGTGTTGAGAATTAAAACACGGCGTGTTATGTATATAACACGGCGTGTTTCTGGGTCTGTTCACAAATTCCTTTTTATAAAAAAAACACTGCGTGTTGGACTCATAAACACGGCGTGTTACACAAATTTTTCAGCATTCTTCTAGAATTTTCTTGAGTTTTCCATGGGACTTTTCTTTCATTATATAAGGGCAGTGTTTAGGGATTTAAAGCAGCTCTTTTGCTACGTCTCTCCCTCTCTTTCCTCTTTTTGTTTTCTTTTCTTCCTTCTCTCTTTGATTTTCTCTTGAATTTCCTTTGTATTTTGATTTTACAAACCTTATATTTGGAGTTGAGAAACTTGGGTTAGTGGTGAAAATGAGTTAGGAGGAATGGATTCGAGTACAGGCTTCTTGGTGGATTGGATTTCAATTGAAATTTGTAAGTGAATATCAAACTCTTTGATTTTAGTTTTGATTATAAGTTGAATTTTTTATGATTTTGGTTTAAATTATAATTATAGATTTTGATATGGGTTGAAAGAATTTGATTTTGAATTTGATATACATTATGAAATTGAAAAAGATTAGGGTGATGGATTTTTGATATTGATTTTGAGGTATAAGAAGTTGAATTTTGAGTTGTATATTGAATTTTGAGTAGATGGTGAATTTAAATGTTTTTTATTATGATTTTCGTGTATTTGTTTTGATTTCTATATTAATTTTTGGATTAAGGATATGTTAAGTATGTAATTAGTTTTGATAATTGATTAGTTGAGTTTGAATATTAAAACTTTAGGTTTTGAAAGAAAGTTTTAGATTTTTGGAAGTTGATTTTTTTTATGGTTTTGAGTTGAATCCTTGAATTATGGAGTTTGGATTTAAAGGATTGAGTTTTGATAAATAAATGATTATTGAAATTGTATTGAATTGAAATGGTTTGTATATAGTTTATACTGAAATGTTGGATGGTTTTGAATAGACATCCATCTAGACGGGTCCGGATTATGATTATGTTTATAAGTCTTATCTATGTAGGGATAGGCCTAAGTGCAGTTAGCCGAAGTCCTATCGTTGTATGGCGAGGTAGAGTTATGTAAGTTCATGCGTTGATAGGCGGCTGTTAGAGATCTCAATCGTCTCGGTATTGGGCAGCTTTTTGAGTGCGTAAGACCCTGCAAGACCTATTTGTTATATGTTGATTTCGTTGGATTGATTGGGGACGTGTCTAGGATGGATGATTGTAAGTAATTATTTTGGACTTTGGATTAAGAAATTGTTTTATTGAATTTTGATAATTCAAAATTGGTATAAAATCTGTATAACTTATATTTTAATGGTTTTGGATTTGGATATGTTTTATAAAGGTTTTGTTTTGCTAAGTTGCAATGGATTTTACATATGACGAATATTCACTTACTGAGACTTTAGTCTCACTGTTTTCTTAAAATGTTCTTAGGAAGGAGCCCGGGTTGGTGTAAGGAGTCAGTTCGGAGGTAGGTCAGAGCCACGAAAAGTTATCGATGGTTGTTTTATGTGGCGTTGCGTATTAAATTTTGTTTTGTATCTAATAGTTCTATTTTTTTATAAGTTTTAAATTGTGATATGTTTAAGTTTTACCAGGTTTGAGAAGGAATTTTTGTTGGATTGTGAATCCAACTAAATGATTTTATTTTTTTAAAGTTGTTTCTTTAACTCTCTTGTGAGAATTCTACTTCAACACGGTGAGTTGTTGGAGAGAATCCTCATGCGTAACACTCTACCCTATACGGTTTAGGGTCGGGGTGTTACAACTGGTATCAGAGCCATATGTTTTTAAAATACTTTGGATTTTAGATTTTTGATTATATTTTGAAAAGTTTATAGAAGATAGTTAAAGTAATAGTGTGTTATCGACAACCTGGCCGACCACCTCCAGGTATTTTATATTTCTTTTTGAATGGTGTGTTGTGTTTTGGGTAATTATTTTCAGGAAAAAGGAGAGTCTAATATTTTCGGAATGTGAAGAAAAGAGTTTTCCGGGTATGTTCCTTTTATGGTCATATATGTATATGTTTGAATACTTGGTGACGTTTAAGAACGTTTTGAATTTAAGTTGATGTGGATATAAGGTTTTGAAGAGTAAATTGTTTTGAAGAGTATTGTGGATGGAAGTTTGGAATAGAAATGATAATTGATATTATCTGAACTATTTGGAATACAGGTTTTTATACCTGGTGTGAAAGTGTTTTGATATTTCTTTGGTTGGGAATTTTAAAGAAAGCATTGAACTGATTTTTGGTAAGGTATTGTGAGTTTTGATTTTGATAAATTTGATTGAAAGGAATGTGTAATCTCAAGCTAGGATTAGAAATTAGTATCTAGAAGTGAATGGTGATGTATGGCATTATGATATGGAGGAATTTTGATTAAGGTTATATTCAGGATTTTAAGTTTTGATTTCGGATTATGAGAATTTTGAGGTTTAAATTTTGGTTTTGAGTTTTGATTATAGAATTATAATGGATATATAAGGGAATAGTTGAATTATTAGTATGATTCGAGTTTTGATTTTTAATTTTGATATATGGTAATTGTGAATTGATGTTGGTGTATATTAAGTTTTGTTGAAATTATCATATTCTCGAAGTATAGATTCGAGTTATTGATTCGTGACATGGAATTAAAGTTTGGTTATATAAGTTATAAGGTTTTTAGGGTTAACTTTTGGAATTTCAAGGACGAAATTCTTTTAGGGGGGTAGATTGTAACATCCCGACTTGGGAGTTACAAGTTTTTATTATACGGTTGACAATTCGGATAGTTGAACCCGAGAATTGAGGATTTTAGATTTTATTTTTGATGAGTTTGGATGGATTTAAGTAATGGAATTTATAAAATTTTATTGAGGTTTGAGTAGGGAAAATGAGATTTAATGATATATTCGAGAAATGGAGTTGATTTTATGGATAATTGTGATATTTTGGATGTGCGGGATGTTATCTCGGGTTTCGATGAAGGTTAGAATCAAGTTTGGATCGATTCGTAAGTGATTTGGGGTTAACAGAGTTGCAGCACGGCGTGTTGGTTAGGACAACACGACGTGCTGTGCTTTGAATTTCGAATTCTGGCGAAGGATGAAGAGCTCGGCGTGCTAGATCAAAACACGGCGTGCTGAGAGTTAAAACACGGCGTGTTATGTATATAACACGGCGTGTTTCTGGGTCTGTTCGCGAATTTTGTTTTTATAAAAGAAACACGACGTGTTGGACTCATAAACACGGCGTGTTACGCACATTTTTAGCAAATTTCTAGACTTTTCTTTGGATAAATGTTAAGAGATATTTTTATATTATTATATAAAAGTTTAATTTGGATTTTTGGGAGAAATGAGCCATCCCTCTTCTCCTCTTCTCTACTTCTCCTTCTCTCTTCTTGAT
>CAOJCR012685105.1:0-18090 GCA_948330485.1 Euphorbia neoarborescens | reverse complement strand
ACTCAGTCCGATTTAGTGCGACTGAATTTATATTTTCAAACCTGTTTTGACCTAATAAAAATTATTTTGACCTCGGGTTCTGAAATTTTATCCCAATCTAAGCTATTATTTTAACTTGGTCCAGCTATCGTGAAAATTGCTTAGACTTGTATTTTGGAAAATATTTATGCGGTTCTTTTTGACTCTGGAGCTTCTCATTGTAACAATCTAGAAGAACATATAAGCGTATAAACAGGTCAGTGAATGCTGGTTCATCATAGACCCATGAAAAATCCCCGTGCTCACATCCATGCCCCTTACTATATACACTATAAATATCAGTCGGTAAGGGATAATACAAGAAAAACTATTGGGACAAATTCTCTTTGAACAAAGCTACAAGCTATCTTTATTGGGAGCTACTATGGTTTGCTAGAACCGACTAGTAGTTTGTGGCCCTGTACCCACTGCCAGTATAAAGACAGTCCTATAGGATCTTACATATCACTTCGGATATATAGGTTATTGGAGGAAGAATTAATAAATAATTATGCATTAAAAATTCATATTTGATTTAACTAAAATTAAGTCTAGAATATTTAAATAATAAGTTTACATAATATAATAAATTAATTGAATTATATAAAGTAAATAACCATATCTAGCACTAGTGCTTATAGGCCTATATACATCTGAATGTATTAGGTCCAATATCCCACTAGCCCTCTTACTTTTTTTACTGCAGGGTGCTTTAGTCACTTTGCCCGTTAAACTAGATACATATGTACCAATTGACTATATGTCAAAAGAACCAAGTACTCCACTTGTGTGAAGTCATTTCTTATTTATGTGGCCTAAACGACAATGTCAGCTTCATATAGGATTAACCTTATTGTCCTTAATCCTTTTAGTATTAATATTATGAGATTATATTATTTCAAATTAAGGACATATAAGTCATTACAAAATAATGTTGGTTCATAAATAATGTCAACACATTTATTATTTACAATAAAAACAATCTATATCCAACTTAGGAACTGAAATAATATTCCTACAAATAGCATTTATATAACAATAATCTCTAAGCCTCAAAACAAGTACACTAGGCATCTCTAAATGGCATCCATCTGACCTAGAGAGCTTTGAGGTTTATCCTATTCTCTACTGGGAGATGCAATTTTCTAGATCTTAATAATCTCAATAACATATATACTAAAACTACCCGCTTGGGTCTTCTTTTTCTCCTACTAACGAAAAGCATTTTTACAATTTCCTTTTCTCTCCACATCCATAACATACATTTATAGGAGAAACATGGGACTTAGCACCAACAACTTTAACCTTAGCCTTACCATTTCAAGTTTAGCTTTAGCTTTGGCCTTGGCCTTTCCCTTGCCTAAAGGGTGGAACCCTTGCTTACCAGCAACTCATCCTTAATCTTTATGATCTATTGTACCAAAAGCTTAAACATTCTTGAAGCTCTGGTGTTCTCTTATCCATACATTACATACGATAATTGACAATTATGTGATCACAAGATTTAGGAAGTGGCCCTAAAAGACGTCCACAATAAGTTCTTACGGAATCAGTGTGCCCAAACATGCCAATATTTCTAAATACCATTCATCTTGAGCACGTGAGTACTCAAAGATGTTCCAACAACTATCCTACTTAAACACAAGGTTTTTATTGTTAGGTTTTGTTCCTACCTTACTTGATCTTGGTATAACCTTTTTAAGTTTTTAAGGATCTTATAGTCTCGCCCCTCCTTAAGCTGTTTTAAATTTTCAAGGCCATGGATCCTAACATGAAACACATGACATCAAAGTAGGCACACACATACCGATAATGAAGTTCTTGATGTTAATCTATTACTTCCTTGACTAGATAGGTGTTCAACTGGTAAAGGCATATCTAGAACATATTTCATCATTTCTAGCCTTAGAACTTTTTCAAGTTCCTACACCAATCCATAAAATTAGTTCTAAAATTTTTTCCTTTAAACAGTATGTATCGGAGTGAAAAACTTGTACTACATGTTGATAATAATGCACAAAAGATTTAATTATTCTTTTGAATAAACTATAAAGAAAGAAGTAATAGAGGTTAAATAAAGTGCTTTAATAGCCAAAATATTAATTAATCCAATTTTAACGTTGTTGGTGATTTTAATTTGGCTATCTTTACCAAGACCCACAACTTAACTTTTGATGCCCAAATTGAGTTTGTTATGTAAAACCATCTTAGTACATTTGGTAGGGTTAACAACCCGATCCATACACTATGGACTCTTAGTTTGAAGGATTCATGGAACATTACCCTTTTATGCCCGAGTCAAAACATTCACTAACAACCTATGTAGAGTAAAAAATTAGCCTTCATAGTTTACTATACCAAGATTATAGACCCGTTTATCTTTGATCAATTATAATGTGACTAGATTTGGCATTGATCACATGATAATTATCTCACAGGTGGCAGACCAAAAATCTATCAAGTATCTAAACACTCTACATCAAATTGATAAACTACAAAGTGATTTGCTTTGGCATTGTTCACATCGACCTGTCAATAAGAGGTCAGAGCTTTGAAGTTGGGAAGCCATTTTGAGTGACTCTATATTTATTTGATTAATTTTAACTAAATTTCAATTACTTAGCATAAAGGAAATGAATAATTATGAGATGCACATGGTATGCATGGTTAGAGTTTTTTGACTCCCAACTCTACAATATTAGGAACAATGATAACTACAACATATATGCATATGAGATATTTAAAAGATATATGACTAATGTAACTATTATGATATAGGGAATTGATTTTATTTGCTAATTGAGAATTTTAATAACAAAAATTTTTGTCCCTTGGACTACAAATAAAAACAAGTTTTATGATGTCATACATAGTCTAATTCAACAAATGAAGTGCATGTGGTATGCAAATTTGAAAAGAAAACAAAATTTCCCTTGATTTTGTAAAAGATGTTATAATTTACCAGTTCGCTTTTACTTTTTATTGTGCTAAAATTCAATGTTTGTGATATAATATAAGATATAAAGTGCACATGGAACTTTTTCCTGTCATTGTCGTTTTGGGAAAACTCGAGCAACAGTTATCAATTACACTTGGCTTGCTATTATAAATCCTTTTGACACTGTGAACAAAGGCTTTTCTAGTTTGACATGGGTTGAGGATAAGAGAAATAATTTTCAGGTCCATGTAAATGACAGGTCCCAAGGTTGAAAATATAGGAAACGATTTTAGGACTTATGTAGATGACATGCTTCTTGGGTGAACATAAAAGAAAAGGTTTTAAGGGCCATGTAGATGACAAATCCTTAGGTTAAAGTTATATAAAATGTTTTTAGGGGTCATGTAGATGACATGCCCCTAGTTAAAGACAAAATAAAAAAGTTTAGAATTCATGTAGATGACACGACCCTAAGCTAAAGATAAGTGAAATAATTCTTCTGATTGGAGATGCTTGACTATGATGATCTAAACCTTAAGAATTTTAATTCGATCGATAAAATCTTGTTGAATAATGTGCTTTATTTTTTCAAACCCAAATTTTTACGTAGACTGCCCCTTTCGGGGTTTTCAATCTACTAGGTTACCCTAACTTTTACTTGAATCACCCTTACAAGTTTTTAATTCAACGGGTTTTCCCTAATTTTTATTTAATTGCCCTTATTTATTTTCCTTTCAACGGTATTTTCTTTATTTTTCTTTATTTTATTTATTTTTATTTTTATTTTTATTTATAAAAGAAGAGTGATATATGTGCTCGTGAATAATGAATGTTTATGATGCCATTCATATTGAATCTATTTATGCGAACTTGCTTAGGTTAATTTCCTTGATGTTTATAAACATATTTTTTTGATAAGCAATTTCCATGGTGAAAGAGATAGGGATTTGAACCCAGGTCCCCAGGATTCTTTGAATTCCTCCCAAACCATCTCAACTTGAGGAGGTTTGGTGATGTTTATGAGCATATTTGAGAATCAAACATTTATTGAACACTTTTAACATTTACAACACTTCACAAACAAAATTAATAGACACAATGAACATAAAAAGACACATCATTTAAGCTATCTCTCTCTATCAGTCGCTCGTATTTTTGCCATTACTTTTCTCGTTGAAGAGGTTCAACAAGCATTCTTCTTTTGAATACAAAATTTAGATTTTTAAATGTGATAGTTCGATTTTTGAATACAACATTTGGATTTTTGAATACGACATTTTGATTTTTGAATAGGACATTTAGATAGGGCCACACTTTGAATAAACCTGCTTTTGAAGACTTATTAAAGAGTTATAACTTTATTGTGAACTATGACTCGGATGAAGTTCTGTGAAATGGACATTCATTGTTTTCTATAAATTTTTAACACTCTAAGATGCATAGGCTGTTTTGAAAATTCTTTCTTTTTTTCTTCTTCTTTTTTTCTTTTTTGTCTTCTTTTTTTGTTTTTTCTTCTTTTCTTTTTACCTAAGAATACTTGAGATTAATTTTGTTTGGTAACATTGAGATTTCAGAATATTTCCAAAGTGTATATTGATAATTAAGAATTTTTTCAAAATCAAACATTTAAAAACAAACGATCTTGAATTTGGGGGACTTCTGAATAAAAGGTTATAAAAATCATATGAATGATACACTTTTTGGATTGGGGACAAATTATACCGATTTGGGTTTATGCCCCTCATTTGACCATGAAAAGAAATTGACAACTAGGGATTATGACAATATATGTTTTTTTCGAGAATGAGAAAAAAATAGTTTTCTATTTATTTCTTTAGTTAGGGTCATATAGATGATATGCCCCTTGATTGAAGGAAGTATAATGGTTTTTGGGTCATATAGATGATATGTACATCAGTTGAAAAAGGAATAAAATAAATTTTGGGATCATATAGGCGATATATCCCTCGGCTTAAAAGAGAATAAAAGTTTAGAGATCATATAGATGATATGCCCCTTTAGAGAATTGTTACAAATAGAATTATTATTCAAGACAATCCAACATTTATGAGTTTGCTATGATCATTTTATTTTTATGAATAGCAAAACATGCGAGAAATCTGATTGACTGATTTCATTTTACTGATATCTCATTAATCCCTAGGTTTTATATTTCCTTTTTTCTCTTATTTTTCTTCTTTTAATACATCCTCTAATATTATTGCTGGAACTGTCGATGACTTGAAATTTTTTTTGATGGTTTATTTGAAATTTTTATTCTTTATGTAATATGCTTGTACTCACCAAGATTGCCATATTGACACTACGTTTTTTAGAGTTAACATGAATGATATGAATCATTGCAAAATGCTTATTATGTCATGATCAACTTCATTCAATGTAATGTTATGCATGTCAAAAACATAAAATGAATATTTGAATGTATGCACAAAAATTAATAAGATAAATTCCACTCACACAACAAATAAGAAGTTCATTGCATAAAAGATTGAGTTTATTAACAAAAGATAAAGAGATTTGTAACATAGAAAACATCCACCATTTGAGCAGCCAAATCCGTCTCCATAATCTTAGAAAACATAAAATTTAAAGAAAATTTTGATTGGACCATGTTTGCTCATCCTTCAAACTTAGGCTAAGGATTGTTATGAATACTTGTTTTAGCATATGCTAGCTCCTTAATTTTTCCTTCGTCAACTAAATTTTGAATGGCACATTTTAAATTTGAGTATTTGTTGGTTATGTGGCCAACAATCACGTGATATTAGCAAAAGTTATCTCTGTAGGCTTTAGCTGGTTTATGGTATGGCTGTACGTTTAGTGATGAATTGTGAAGGATTGCCCTTGTTCTCCTCATAGAGATCCTTTTGAATTGTCATTTTTTTATTTTTAACCTTGCTTTTACTTTTCTTTTCATAACCATAATAGGCATTAGTACCGAGGTATTTGTGAAGCACATCAAATGTAAATGTTTGGGGCATATTTAAAATACACATTTATAAAGATACAGAAAACATTTGTGAAAAAGGTTTATGATGTCATATATATAGTCATATAAAATACAGCAGAATGTATGTGATGCAACTTATTAGAATGCAAAATATGCATTTGCAGAGAAGGGCAAATCTCGTATGCTATCTATGAGAATGCATGAGTGCAAAAATGTCAAACTATATAACTATACGAACATATATTATTTATTTATTTATTTATTATTTTTGAAATGAACTAATATGTCATGCTAAAATATTGGACATGTATAAACATGCATCTTGAATATGAACCAAGCTAATATGTATGCACATATTCTAAACATAAACATGTATGAACATTAATCTTAAATATTAATTCAATGTATGTGTGAACACACTTAAATAATGGTCATGTGTGAACATTAATCCTGGATATGAGCCAAACTAATATGTATGAGCATCTAATATGTATAAACATACTAAATCTTATAAACATGTGGTTTGACCATGAATTCCAAAGTATATATGAATATACCAAAATTACAAACACATATAAACATGTAATTTAAATACGGGCCAAGATATATACTTCATATTTCTTAGCAAATGTAAAAGATTGTTAAAGTTCAAGTTACATGGCATGCATTATATATATATATGCAATGCATATGTTAGTTTGAGCTAACCATACCCCACGAACCTAAACACCTATGGGTAAGCTACCTAAAGAGTGCTTGCCTAAAACTTGGTTGTAAACCTAAGGAATAAAATGTAAGGAAAATAGTCAAGGAACCAAAAATTGAGATTTCATTATAGGAATATATGAGGCTATAACTAGGCTCCTAATGATAGAATGCCTAAAACAAGAAAAGGATTCCTATGGCTCGAAATACTTAAAGCTAAGATAAAGTTAGGTCTTTATGGATACAATTCCTATAGTAAGATTTTACATTTCGATTTTAAGAATCCTAAAAATACAAGAACTTAATTATAGGCATTCCTATAGGTGGCATACTTGAGATAAGCAATATTGGTTAACATGTGAGATTGGTAGATATCATACATTAGACTTATGAAAATGTCATACCATATACATGAGCATGTGAAAATGTTATAAGATATGTATGGGCATGTGAAAAATGATATACGATATGTATGAGCATGTTAAAATGTTATATAATATGTATAAATATGTAAAAATGGCATATGATATGCATGGAAATGTTAAATTATGATACAACATGCATGAGCATGTGAAATTGATATAAGATATGCATAGGCATATGAAATATGACATACAACATGCATGGGTATATGAAAATGATATATTACATACATTAGCATGTGAAAAATGATATATGGCATAATCTATCACATGTATGGACAAGTGGACATGGATGTGACCTAAAAGGACATTTTTCTTACTTTAGATGTTGGTTTTGAACATGTGACATTGATCCATAACATGTATGGACATGTAAACTTGAGAAGAAACCTAGAATGATTTATTGAAGATATAGAAATTACGTATGAACATATGATAATGTCTTCTAACATATGACATGACAATCATGGTGCCTTAAAACTAGATAACAAATTTCAAAGATCTATGAATGATAAAATAATGATGTTGTGAAATGATTAATGCATAAATTAATTCTAGAAAAACTATTGACCTAGTATCAACAATCGCGAGAAGATAAAGGATAGATTCTAGAATCTTAATAGATTTTAGATTCCTAGATGAACTTCTAACATGTAAAGGTAACTAGACAAAATGACTACATGATGTCGTGACACTCATGATATAAGATCCAAAATAATTATGAAAAATTGAGATTGTGATAATACTTGTGAAAGTTGGGATAATTCTTAGATATTTTATATGTAAACAATTAATAAATGAATAATATTGGAAATAAATGGATATGAATTACAATTTAAGCACACATAAAATATGTATGAAAATATGAAACAAGAAACACTTGAAAATGCAGAAGAGAAAATGTAGGAAAATACAGGAATGAGATAAATGAACGAAAATACATATATATGATAAATGGGCCATATGTCTTTTCCTTAAAAAATAAAATGTACAAAGAGACGTATAAAAAGAGAACTTGAAAATAAATAGTACATAGGCCTTTTCTTGAAAAGCCAATGATAAAGTGATAAGAAGGGTAGTTTTAAAATAAACACACCATGAGCCTATTTAGCCTATTTTCAAATATATGAAAGATTGATTTTGGAATCAAATAAGCTATGAGAAATAAATGGGACACGAGTCCTTCTTGGAAAGTGTATGAATAAAAAATGAGTCATAAGCCTTTTGAAAAAATGTTAGTAAATATAATGTTGGAAATTATTTTGATATAATGGGACATGAGCTCTTTTTGAAAAAGCAAATGAATGATTAAAATGTGAAAATATATTTAGTGCAACGGATTTTGGGCTTTCTTGTGAAAACAAATGAATTATTAAAGTGTGAAAATGTTTATGTAATGAGCCTTGGGCTTTTATGGAAAAGGAATGGGTTTGAAAATTATGTACATGTTGTACATAGGCCATGGGCCATTTTTATAAGAAGTGAATAATTAAAAAGTGTTTTGGAACAATATGTCTTGGGCTTTTTTGAAAAAATTATGGATATGATAATGAGTAAGTGTAAATGCATTATTGACCTTATTGAAAAAGTAATAAAAAAATTGTGATTATGAAATGATAATAAAATGATTCGGATTATATATTTATGTTAGGAATAATTACAAATGAATGGTTTATTATTAAATAACCAAACACAAATAAGATGAAATAGCTTGTAAGTCAAAATTTCCAACCTTATAGCACCACACGGGATAAAAACACTTTAACCATTACCTATGAGGGTTCACTTTGCCATTAACGGGTAATAGCAAAGGTTGGAACTAAACTATGTAATTTGCATTTTGGAAGCCTAAGAAAAGTTACTACGATTTCTATATACAGTTAGGTCAAAACTAGATAGAAAATAAGTGTCGTATAGAAAAATATACTCTCCTTCTCTTTCCAAATAGGTTCAAATGAAAAGAGTTGGTACGAGGCTATGAATGGATTTCTCAATTAGTATCCTTATGAGAATCGTGGTCATAAATGATGCTTTCTCAGAATCGTCGAGCTTAGTTAGGTGGTCTTAGAGTGAAGTGTGCCATGGTGTGTCTACTAAAATGCAAATATACAAAAATAAAATCCATTTGAATGGATAAAAAAGTGTTGCTCAAAATGTTGTTAATCCTATGAAACGATGCCATTTATCTCTCATTTTTTTATAATTAATCCAACATATGAAACAACGCCATTTTTGAATCTCCCCATATTAATGAAACTATGTCATTTTTAATATCCTGCTCCATCCCTCCTTTTCTTTTCTTGCAAATTTCCATCCTTCCTATTTTTTTACACTTTTGGTCCTTAATTTTCTCCCTTTTGTCATTTTTGAACCCCTTTTTTCTTAACATATAAGGTCCTTTATTCCTAATTTTATATTTTCTATTATTTTATTTTTTATTATAAAATTTTTATTTTAAAACCACCAAAATTCTAAAAAAACATATAACACAGACAAACATTGACAAATATACTCTGGTCTGGCCTAGTCAACCAATAAACAATTTAAACAAAAAAGAAACAAATTTAATTCAAAATGTCTTGCTGAATTTTTTTTTGAGTTTAAAAATTGATTTGAAAATAAAATCTCATTTCTTTAAGCTTCTCGATCAGAAAAACACAACATAGGCTGGCAAGACCCAAAAAAATCCTATGCTCATAACTAGATAGATCGCACAGGAAACCTGACATTGTTTCATCATCATAAAGTATTTCTTGTAAAAAACCCTTGATGGTGCAACAAGCTGTGTGCCATCCTTCCTCCGCCGCGGCCTTTCGATAGCCTCCATTGCCCCACTATGAAACCTTGAATCCCTATTCTTCCGTTTACTTTGTTAACTTTCCCGATAATTGGAATGAATCACATCTCCTCAAGGTATTCAATAAATATGGTGTTTCAGGTATTATTTACGTCTCCAAGAAGAAGAATATTCATCATTAGCGGTTTGGTTTTCTATGACTTCCCCAGATTTCAGTCTGGCCTTCGTTATCTTTCGCATCAACATGATCGTTATTCAAACCAGAAGGATGCGCGCCTTGCCTACCAGGTTTCCTCCTCCATACCCTTCATCAGCTACCTATAAGAAACTGCCCATTGCTAGGCCATGAAAGAGCAAATCGATTTTCCATCCCCCACCCAGAGATCACCGCTCGTATATAGAGGTTTCTTCTACTTCCAGTTCAGTCTCTAATGATTTTTTGGATGATTAGGGTACTCAGCATATTATTTCTCATGAGGTGAATGCGCCAAATCAAACCTTAATTGCTAAGTAATTGACTCTGACCACTATTTCTATTATTCCGAATGCCGATTCTGCTGCTCTGAAATGCTATACGATTGAGAAAGCCACTTCCAGTGATTTCTGTTTCCCCAAAGATACAAATGAGCCTTGCTGCATTAAATCTTCTTGCATTGGCTCCGTAATTGAGATGGCTTCTATTATTGTCCTGGAAGAGGTGTTAATATCTCGAGGTTTTTCAGTTAAGTTTATTGCTCTGGCTGGTGGGAGTAAGGTTATTATTTGTCTATTCTCCAAGGATGTGATTTTGAGATTTATCATGGAAGATTGGATTTCTCTACAGGACATTCTCTATGATATTCGGCTTGTTGATCCCCATTTTTTACCATCCACTGGACTTCATTGGCTAAACTTTATTGGGCTACCTCTTGCTCTCATTCAACAATCCTTCATTCGCAGTTTTGCTTCACGTTTTGGTGATTTTGTCAATATGATTCCAACTTTGATTGTCTGACTAGAGTGGATGTTGTATCTTGCCCCATTTCTATTAACTCGGACTTTCATGGAGACAGCTTTTGGATTATTTACGGTGACAGTAGAATACAGATTCATATTGAGTTCAGGCAAGTCACGGAACATTCAAATTGCAATGACACGCAAAATTTTATACTAAACTCGCTGTCCAAAGCTTCATCTGCTGCTGCTGATGACGGGTTATGCTCCTCAAATGGCCTTACCCCTCATAATCGAAACTCTCTATCAACTACAGGTAGAGTCCCATTGAAGGTTTCCCCTTCTCCCTCAATGGAAGATAACTCTGAGCAATAACCCCCTATGCCTTCTGCACAACGTTCTCGTAAAAGGCTCGGCAAAATGGTTTTGCGATGTGGCTTAGGTGATCTAGTCAGCCTTAATAGCTCTTATGATAAGAGTATTGATATTGAGCATCGTAATCATATTCTTCAGAGTTCGATTCCATCCTCGTGACCAAACAATTTCATAGCAACTTAGGATCTTAGGCACCAAATTAGGCTTTTCAATGAACAAACAAAAGACGAGGTTGTTACCGGTTTGCAAGAGCTATAGTCCTAGTTAGTGGTATATCTTTTTGCGCATCCCTATTCTTTTTATGTTATTGAATTTTGTTACCTGGAATTTTTGCGGTAGCATTCATACCGCTACTAAAGTACGTTTTTTGCATTCTTTGGTATCTAAGTTTATGTTAAATTTCTTCATTCTTCTTGAAACAAAATTCTCTCATTTGGACTTACTCTTTCTTCGTCGATGTTAGGGTCACTCTGATTATGGCTTTTTATGGTAAGTTCAATTGGCTTGTCCGGAGGGATATTGTTTTCTTGGAATTCTTCTTTAATTTCATGTGAAGTTATTGAAAGTACTGCTAGATGGATTCTCCTGCATTGTGTTGGTTAGCAATTCGATTCTTTTATGATGTGTATGTATGCACCGAATGAATAGGCTGATAGAGACTTGTTCTGGGAATCAATTGCTACGAGAATACATAGCTTGCAGAATTTGATTTTATTTGGGGATTTTAACAAAACTATGCATGCTGAGGAACGATCTAGTTCTTCGGTCCCCCCTTCAATATCTCACTTCCAGCAGTTTGTTAACTTGAGTGAATTTCATGATCTCCCCCTATCGGATAGACACTACACTTGGCACAATGCCAGATCTTTCTCTAGGATTGATAGGATTCTGGTCTCCTCTTCTATTGTGGATTTATGGCCTCTCCAATTCGTAAGGACAATTGATACTTGCTTATCGGACCATTTTCCACTGTTATTTTCGTCCACTCCTGACCAAGGTTCCACATCTAGGCCCTTCCGCTCTCTTAACTGTTGGTGGGATGATGCAAATTTCACAGAGTTTATTCATAACTCATGGCAAAAAATTTGTGTCTCTAATGCGGGGATCTCTGTTTATGAACACCTCAAGCTCTTGCGATCAGCTATTAAATCTTGGAATAGGGAAGTTTTTTGTTGTTCCACCAATGAGATTAATTTTTTGAAAGCCAAGCTACTCTCTATAACTTCAAATATAGAGGTGTGGCCTTTGAATGAGAGCCTTCTTCAGGAACTGAATGCTGTTAGATCTGAGCTTAGATGTAAAAATAAATTCTTAGAATCAATTCGTCATCAGCAATCAAGGCTTAGACGTAAAAATAAATTCTTAGAATCAATTCGTCATCAACAATCTAGGTTTTCTTAGACTCTACTTGCCAATAACAATAAAGCTTTCTTTCACCATACTGCTTTTTCCAGGTTCAGATATAATAGGATACTTTCGCTGGAAGAGGATGGACGACTTATTAATGATTCGGAAATGATTAAAGGTAGGCTTATACGATTTTTCAGAGACCTTTTTAAGGCAGGAAGGGTTGTTCCCTTTGATCTACAATGCTTGAATTTTTCTATGATTTCACAATCTGATAATCTGAGATTAGTGGAACCTTTTTCGGAAGAAGAGGTTTGGACGGCCCTTAATTTCTTTAGCGATAATAAAGCCCCGGACCCTGATGGATTCAATGCTCTCTTTTATAAAAAAGCTTGGCCGGCTATGAAGGAAGAATTGATGGCTCTTATACGACAATTCCATGTTTCAGGAAGACTCCAAGCTTAGCTTAAGACCTCTTACACCATCTTGATTTCGAAAGATAGGGAAAAAATGATGTGGGAAATTTCAGGCCAATCACTTTATTAATGGTATTTACAAAATTCTAGCTAAGGTACTTGCTACCCGACTGAAAGACATGCTTCCTAATTTGGTCTCTGATTGTTAATTTGGCTTTATTCCTAGTCGCAAGATTCATGAATGCTCCTTTGTGGCCTCAGAACTAGTTCATCACCTGCACAAAATTCGAAAGCCTGGCTTGCTCTTAAAATTGGATTTTTGGAAAGCCTTCAATAGTGTTTCTTGGGTTTTCTTAGACAAAATATCTAACTCTATGGGGTTCTCCGATACTTGGATTAAATGGATGAGGGGATACCGATTGAACTCTTCCACCTCTATCTTGTTCAATGGTATTCCTACGAAACCAATTTACTTACATAGAGGAGTTAAGCAAGGGGATCCTCTTTCACAGTTTCTTTTTGCATTTGCGGCCGAAGGCTTAAAGAGTTTGGTTAACCGTGCAGTGCATATGAACCATCTGTCTGGGTTTTGATCGTATAATGATGAAAGCAACATTTCTATCCTACAATTTGCAGATGATACATTATGTTTTTTTTTCCAGCTGAGCATTCGGAGGTAGTTACCTTTGTTTGTATCCTACGATGTTTCGAGATTATGTCTGGTCTTTCCATTAAATTTGCCAAGAGTGAAATCATCGGTATGAATATTCCCGACACTTCAGTTATTCACTTCTCGGGGCTTCTTGGCTGTAAAATTTCTAAATTACCAATCAAATATTTTGGGATTTCGCTTTCTTATAAGAAATTTTCGATTGTTGATTGGAACCCTGTTATTAGGCAGATTGAATCAAAGCTTGTGTTGTGGTAGGGCTCATGTTTATCTTACAAATGTCATATGGTTCTCTTAAAATCGATGATAGGCAGTGTCCCGATTTACTACATAAGCCTCTTTAAAATACCGATTGCGATTTTGACTAAAATTGAGCGTTTCATGCAAAATTTCCTATGGAAAGGAAATGCTCTTAATCGAGGTCTTTCCAAAGTTAGATAGGCAATTGCATACCGATTGCTCTTTCTGCAGCCTTAGTCTCCATCGACAGACCTGTATGGTTTAGACAATTACATCTACATGAACAACAGTAGAGATCCGAACACTTTTCTCTCCTGTCTGCTACGATTCTTTAGCCTTCCCATGATTTGTTTCGGTGGCATGGTTCAGATTATACTCCAGTATCTTTTAAATGTTTTCTTCGTCAACCTCGGCCTTTATTCCCTTTCCCATGCGCTGTTTAGCCATTATCTAGAAATCAAGGGTTTTCCAAAAGGTAAAATTTTTCTTCTGGTTGCCCTGTCATGGCCGTCTTCAAACAAAATCATTTCTTGTTGCTTGGCATATTATTTCGGAGATGGAAATTAGCTATTCCTTCTTCTCAAGTGTATAGACTCTTGATCACATTTTCGTTCATTTCTTGGATAGCTCTAGTTTATGGAACCAGATGCTGAATTGTATTGATATCCCTTTCGTGATACCGAAGATAGCATATGAATTCCTTTGGCATTGGAGAGGATTGTTCAGGAAAGTATCTCAGCGCTCTTCCTTTTCCACCTTTTGGTTCCTTCTTGCCTGGGAAATCTAGAAAAGGTGAAACAAGCGTATTTTTTAAGAGGATTTCAGTAGCAATTATCTTTTCCTTAAATGTGTACATAATGTTGTTTTTCTTTGGCACTGCGGCCACTCTAGGATTCAGATTTCTGATATTCTTTTGGATCCCTTTGTAACTTTGTAAACTATTGACCTCCTCTCGAGGTCCATTTATTTATTTTATAATAATAAAATTGGGGTTATTGAGTTCCTTGAAGTGTAGGTAGAGGTGCCAACCTAGTTGGGATTTCTGCCTTTCTTCCAGCCTTAGGAACCCGTAATCTTTTAAAAAAAGTATTTCTTGTGGTAGGAATTATTTTATCCTTAGACTTGAGATCATCATACCACACACATGGCATCTCATACACTTTCACAAACACATGACAAGTCCATAATAGGGTGACAAGTATGGGTATGATTTGGTGGACCAATGAACATGTGTATACTGATAATGAGTCCATACGATTGCCACTCACTACCTGCTGAGATGATATCATTAGCCTTTTAATGCAATAGGATTGTAATTATGTAGCTACACCCAAATGAGTTAGGCACACATTTGTCTTGACAATCCATTCAATATCAAGGAAATGATAGTCTTATTAGGATGATGGAGCTATACCCCTTATAATTTTTAATGATATCATTTGGGTATAGATAATATAAGAATAACTATCGAGACAGTATCTCTTGGAGGGAGACTGCTTAACTATCATAATTGGGGGCTATCATTATTTACTTGAACCTACTGATAATCTGTAGGACTTGGGGCTCTTGCCAACATAAACATAGTCCTATAGGGTCTTACACATAGATTAGATGGTTCCATTTATAAGGTATTTAATGGAAGGATGAAATAATTAATTGAATTTGATTTTTAAATCATATTGAATTTATTTTACTTAAGTCTAGTTTATTTAATTAATTTGTTTACTTAGTATAATGAATTAATTTATTATATTGATTAATTGAAATAATTGGATTTTTATAAAGTAAACAATTAACTAAATACTATACAAATAGCTTTTAATTTAGTTAAAAGAGGATTGTGTAGTTAAACTTAAGTTGGAGAACCAACAGTGTAATTATACATTTAGTGGTGGACTAAATTGTGATTATCCAATTATTGGAGGACCAAAATTTTAATTTTACATTTGGTGGTGGTCTAAAATTGTAGTTAACAATTTGGTGGTGGACAAAATTTATAGTTTTACATTGGGCTAGGGACCAAAGTAAATATTTTACATGGGGCCAAGGACTAAATGTATAATTTTAAACATCTACTTATTTACTATTAACATGCATGATTAATATTCATTTGGTAAGAGTTGTGTACCGTGTGAGTAGTGAGAAGTCCTAGAGAGAGAGTTTGTAGGTAGGCTGGCCGGTGGGGAATTTTGGCAAAATTCCAGCTACATTTTGGCAACTGGCGGTGACCATGGCCATGAATTTCCCATCTTGAATTTTTGGCTCTCTTCTCTTTTTGCACTTTTTATTCCTTCTATGGTGCTCGACTAACATGGGTTTAGAGCTGAGAACTACTCTGTGTATTATAATATGGAGGGTTTGTGATTTCGGACCTACAGTCACCAAATAAAAAATATCGAAGTAAGTTTTTAGTGGAAACTTTTATTTTTTTGTTGAATGCAATATCCTGGACCTCAAAAATGTAGAAATATAATTATATATTTAGCAAGAATATCGGTTTAGCAGTACCTAGGCTCTAGGGATAAACTTGGAAATTTTTAAAATGGAGTCTTCCACTATACCCCTAGATTTTTGGGTACCCCAAAAGCTTATACAAGGAACTACCCAACGTATATAAGAGATGTGAAGGGAATCGAATTCAGGCCTGGAAACTCAATAGGCATGACAAAAGGCTTTTGAAATTTCCAGATTCAATTCCCAATGGAACCATTTCGTTGAATCTGAAGGATTTAATTTCTAATATATCCTAGTGGAAGAATTGGGGTTTAGGAAGAAATTAAAAAGAAAGATCCGAATCTTACCATTTGATCTCCTCCCGAGAAGCCGTTGAATTCTTGCGATCCAACAATAGAGTAATGCATGAACTACTATTGGTTGTTTGTCCGTGCTATCGGTGTCAAGGCTTCATCGATTATACTACGAAATCTCACCAAAAGATGAGCGGAAGGAACTCTTTTCCTCTCTTTAGGGTTTTCAAAAATTACACTACCATTAACCATTAACCATTAACCCTGATTTTCATTCATCTTATACTTATATATGGACTGTAGAAACCCTAATGGGCCTAGGTGTGAAATGCAGGCAATTAGTTCCTGTAGGTCCAATTTCCATTTAATCGGTCCAATTAAATTCTACTGACTCAAAATATGATTTCATAAACGATTAATTAAATCAATGCATTAGAATTTAATCCATTCAATTTCACCGAATGGTAAATTGATCAATTAATTAATCCATGAATTAATTTAATTAAATATGCCAATTCTTATAATTAGATTTTAATCAAAATCTAATTAATTATAACTGCACATATACACATATTAAATTCCATTCATAATAAATTAATTCAATTAAAATTGTATGCAACATATTTAATTAAATTATTCACTGTATGTAATTCAATTAATTCACAATTAATTAAATACCACATGTGTCTACCAATTAAATATTTTAGATTTAAGTTATTAATTAAATCAAATATGATTTCTTCAATCCATATTTATTTAATTAACTTGATCCAATCCTTATAGACCAATTTATCAGTAGCCAGTAGTTCGATGTGCAAGATCCTTGTGGGACTGTCTTTATGTTGGCAATGGGTATAAAACCCACAGACTACTAGTGAGTTCTAGCAAATCATAGTAGCCTCCAATTAAGACAGCTAGCATCATCTTTAGTAGAGATTAAACCGTCCCAGTAGCTGTTCTTATATTATCCCTTACCAGCCGATCATTTGAAGATACATTTACAGTAAGGGCCATGGATTCGTCATGCCACACTACTATATCTTCCTTGATCTAGGTTAGATTGTTGAGGTGAATGAGTACCCAACTCCTTCAAGTGTGACCGCACACTCTCAATCCTAATCCATTAAGTGGCCGGTGATATCATCTTAGTGGGTACTGAGTGGTAATTCCATTGACACATTCACATCACCTACATATTCACTGGCTCACCCGATCATACCCGTATTTGCATCCTATTACAGATACATTAGGTGTATATCTAAGTGTTTCATGCAGTGATGTAATGCTCTCAAGTCTAAGGATAAAACAAATCCTACCCAAGAAATACGGCAATGAGAACTTCACCATGAAGTGTTTCCTCAACGGATCTGTCCAGTACCATGTGAGGTCCACATCTACCCGCATCCTTGATTGCCTAATAAATAACCGATGAACGTGTTTATCGTTCTATTCATTCCAATGACCTAGAACAAACTTAGGACCTAAAGTTTATGATTAACAATCAATGGATA